>JADRCH010000073.1:3683614-3703931 GCA_019843965.1 Rhynchomys soricoides | reverse complement strand
AACAACGGGAATCACAGACACTGTTCATCGAAGAGCACACCTTAGAAACAAAACAACAGGAATCACAGACACTGTTCATCGATAACTCTCAACATCAATGTTCTAAACCTCCAGTAATAACTAAGACACATACTAGCAGCCTGGATTTGAAAACAGGATCCATCCTTCTGCTGTATCCATGAAACACACTTTAACTTTAGGGATAGACATCAACTCAGGTTTAAAAAAAAAAAATGCAAAAAAGATATTTCAAGCAAACTGACCCAAAAGAGCAAACTGATATAGTCATTTGATACACACTTACTACCAAATAGACAAGAATTCCACTTGTCCTGGGCTCCACCTCCCTCCTCTACCTGGCTGGCTAATGCTGTAAAGGGAAAGGTAGATCTTAGACCTCAATTCCTGACTCCCAGAGGTATATAGGCAGCAGCATCTTGGTACCCAGAGAGGAGACTGCATTCATCCCAGATGCCACTACTTTCCATTTCAGTCCAGTGAAGGAACCTGTACTGGCTGGTTTTGTGTCAACTTGACACAAGCTGGAGTTATCACAGAGAAAGGAGCTTCAGTTGAGAAAATGCCTCTATGAGATCCAGGTGTAAGGCATTTTCTCAATTAGTGATCAAGGGGGAGGGCGGAGGGCCCCTTATGGGTGGTGCCATCTGTGTGCTGGTAATCTTGGGTTCTATAAGAACGCAGGCTGAGCAAGCTAGGAGAAGCAAGCCAGTAAGTTACATCCCTCCATGGCCTCTGTATCAGCTCCTGCTTCCTGACTTGCTTGAGTTCCAGTCCTGACTTCCTTTGGTGAAGTTTTGTTTTGAAGTTTCCTTTTGTTTATCAAAACAGCAGCATGGAAATGTAAGCTCAATAAACCCTTTCCTCCCCAACTTGCTTCTTGGCCATGATGTTTGTGCAGGAATAGAAACCCTGACTAAGACAGAACCATCAAACTGATTTCTATAAAGTGTACAAGTTTGCCCTCCCACCAGTAATGGATGGATGTTCCCCTTGTCCCATATCCTCACCAGCATGAGCTTTCATTTGTTTTATTGATCATTGTGATTGATTTAAGATGAAATCTCAAAGTGGCTTTGATTTGCATTTCTCTAATGTTTAAGAATGATAACATTTCTTTAAGTGCTCCTCAGTCATTTGTATTTTTTCTTTTGAGAACTCTATTTAGATCTGTACCCACGCTCTTAACTAAGCTTTTTTTTTATTTAAAATTTTTGAAATTTCTCTATATTTTAGATACCAGCCTCCTGTTGGATGTTAGTTGATAACATTATTTCCCTACTATATAATCTACCACTTCATCCAAAACATGCTGTCCTTTGCCATACTGAAGCTACTCGGTGTCCTTCCCCCAGCCTTGAGTAGGCTAAACAAACCTACAAGGGTTTTAAGACCTAGCTGCAGTCTTCTGGCCTCTCACTGCATGTGCAATTTCCCATAGAAACTTTGAGGAGCAGACTGCCTGCTGAGCTTTGCTCAACCCAGCTGAAACAAAGGATGGGGTCTGTGGGCTCTCCCTATATAACCGCAGTGCTGAGTATTAAGCTTTGAGCCTTGATCAGAAACTCTGTCTTGGCTCCATCCTTCTCTCCCACCCCGTCCTTTTCATTTCCAGCCCCCCTTTGAGGTACCCAGTTCATCCATGGCTGCTGGACGGCTACACTTCTCAGTTTCATTAGGTCCCATTTATTAATTGCTGATCTTAGTGAGTGCTAATAGTGTTCTGTTCAGAGAGTCTTTTCCTGTGCCTATGAGTTCACCACCATTCTCCGCTTTCTTTTTTTATGAGTTCCAATGTATCGGACCTTATGTTGAGACCCTTTTACTGTTTGTAGTTTTGTGCAGGGTGATAAGAATACATCTTTTATTCTACATGGAGCCATCCAATCTGACTAGTATCATTTGTTAAAGATGTCCTTTTTTTCTGTCTTCTTTATCAAAAACCAGGTGTCCATAGGCGGGTGGATTTATGTATGAATCTTCATCTCAATTACATTGATCAACAGGTCTGCTTTTGTGCCAATACCATATTGCTTTTATTACTATAGCTCTGTAGTACAGTTTGAGATCAGAGATAGTGATATGTCCAGCACTTTTAAATTATTATTATTGTTGTTGTTGTTAATCAGGATTGTTTTAACTATTTGGGCTCTTTATGTTTCCATATGAAGCTGAAAATTGTCCTTTCAAGATCTATGAAAAATTGTTTTGTAATTTTAATGGGGATTGTATTGAGTTTATAGATTACTTTTAGTAAAATGGATATTTTTACTGTATTAATTATACCAATCCATGAGCACTGGAGGCTTTTAAATCTTTTGATATGTTCATTAATTTCTTAAAGTTTTTATTACACAAGTCTTTTAGTTGCTTGGTTAGAGTTAACATAAAATATTTCATTTTGTGGTGTGAGGGGCTATTGTAAAAAGTATCATTTCCCTGATTTCTTTCTCAGTCTGTTCGTCTTTCATGTATAGAAGGGCTAGTGGTTTTTGTGAGTTAATATTGTGTCTCACTTTGATAATGTTGTGTTTACCAGCTTAGGGGTTTGCTGATGGAATTTTTAGAGTCATTTATGTACACAGTTGTATCATCTGCAAATAAAGATACATTGACTTCTTCCTTTTCTATTGTATTCCTTTGATCTCCAGTTGTACCGTTGTAGTTAAGATTTCAAATACTATATTGGATAGAAAAATGGACAAGCTTGTTTTGTTTAGTGGAACTGCTTTGAATTTCTCTCCATTTAGGTTGTGGGCATGCTATAAATAACCTTCATTATGTTGAGGTATATCTTTTTTATTCCAGGACTTCTAATATAAAGGGTAGTGGGATTTCACCTTTTCTGCATCAAATGAGATCATCTTGTGGTTTTTGTCTTTCTTTTTATTATGTGGTGACTTTCATTTTTTTTTTTAAACATATGTTGAATTTTTAATGCATCTCTGTGATAAAGCCTACTTGATTATGGTGGATAATCATTTTGATATGATCTTGAATTTTGTTTTCAGGTGTTTTATTGAGTATTTTTGCATCTGTCTTCATAGGGGAGATTGGTCTATAATGCTCTTTTTTCCTGGACTTTAATGTGGTTTAGGTGTCAGGGTATTGTGGCCTTGTAAAAGGAATTAGTCAATGTTGAGGTTTGGTTTTTTGCTATGTATTATAATGCTAAATCCCAGGTCTAGTTACTCCCAGGGACAAGAGAATCTGCACGGACTCAAAGTAATGCTATGTTTCCTTGCTCCTTATTTTAAAACAATTGGTTGAATAAAGATGTCCACAACCTATAGCAGGGAAGAAGAGAAGTAGGTGGGGTTTCAATTACCTGGCCAGGGGTCTGAGGAGGACTATGATGTGAGAGAGAAGGTGAAGAGAGAAGATGCCACAGGATAGGTGAGCCATAAAAACATTGCTATGAAGGCTGACCAGTTGGAGTTAAGAGCTGCCCAGATGAAACACGGCACGTTATAAGTCAGCATTATTGATGGGGAAGTAGATTCATAAGGCTTATCATAAATATAAAAGTTGTGTGTCTTTTATCTGGGAACTGACTGATCTAAGGCGTGGTAGAAAACCCTGATTGAGGTTAATAATTACTAACAAGGTAATATTGCTTCTGTTTCAATTTTTTGGGAACAATTTGAGGAGTATTGGTGTTAATTCGTCTTTGAATATCTGGTAGAGTTATGCATTGAAACCATCTGTCCCTGAACCTTTTGGGGGGGCAGGGAGGTGAGAGAATTTTAATGACTGCTTCTAGGGGTTAAAGTTCTATTTAAGTTGTTTACCTGATCTAGATTTAACTTTGGTAGGCAGTATATTTCAATAAAATTTTTTCAAATTTGCTGAAGTGCAGATTTTTCAAGTATGCTCTAATGATTCTCTAGATTTCTCTGGTACCTTTTGTTATGTCCCCTTTTCATCTCTAATTATGGCCAATTTGGTATCTTTCCCCATCTTTTAATTTGGATAAGGCTTTATTTTATCAATCGTAATAATTTTCCTCAATCAACTCAATTATGTTGATTCTTAGTATTTTGTTTTGTTTCAATTTTATTGATCTCAGTCATGACTTTGACTATGTCTTGCTATCTATTCCTTTTCTATATTATTTTATTGTTCTATACCTTTCATCTATGTTAGTTACCAATATGAGCTCTCACTGTTTTGTTTTGTTTTTTTAATGAAAGGACTTAGTTCAATGAACTTGTTTCTTAGAACTGCCTTGTTTATGCATATGTGTATGCATTTTCATTCAGTCCTAAAAATTTTTAATTTCTGTCTTGACCCATTTTTCATTCAGTAGTGAGCTATTCAGTTTCCATGACTTTGTAAATGTGCCATTGTTGTTTATATCCAGCTTTAATCTGTGTTAATAAGATAGGAGATCGTGTGTTATTTCAATTTTTTTTTTTTATACATGTTGAGACTTTCTTTGTGTCCAAGTATGTGGTCAGTTTTGGAGAAAGTTCCATGAGCTTCTGAGAACAAAGTACATTCCTTTGTGTTTGAATGGAATGTTCTGTAAATATCTGCTAGGTGCATTTGATATATATGATGTTGTTTAGCTTCAGCATTTCTCTACTTAGTTTTTGTCAGGGTTATGGGTCTTCCTTCCACCTGGGGTTGTTGCCCATGGCCCAAGAGAACAAAAAGAGCAGAGTTGACAAACAGGGTTTCTGACAGCCCATGAGTATGATGGAAATAACAGACTTATCTCCAGAATCAGCTTTGGGGAGACCAACTTTACTGGGGGTGAATCAAGGGTATATACTTTCGTAGAAGTGCAATAGGAATATCCAGGGTGGGCAAGAGTCATTGGCTGAAGGCTAAGGTACTGAGATAACTCATTACCATGGGGAGGCATTTCAGGAATCTCAGGTGCTTGATGATCAGGTTCTTATAGGGAGAAAGAAAGCTGAACCTGTATACTAACCAAGACTTAGGTGACCTTCTGAAGGTAGAGGATATAGAATGTATGAAGCTGAAAATTAACATACAAAAAAAAAATCGGCATTTCTCCTAGATAAATAGCTTATGTTACCACTGGGGGAAGAAATCCACCCTGTTAAATGTTTGAGTCCTGGGTAATTTCAATCTGTGTTCCCATCACTATGTAATCTGAATCTTTCTTTTACATTCTTTCATATGAACATAATCATGGGTTCATACACACTTGGGATATCTCCATACTTTTCAGGATATAGCTATACAACAGTCTTCTTAAACTTCTAAGTCAAGTTATATGTACCTCAATCTAAAATCAATTGGCCAGAGGTCCTTGGAGACAGGTGTTTACATACACAAACATTGTTCCAATCATCACTGTTTCAGTTACATTAGAATAATCAGTTATTTGAAGAAATGAGTATCTACCTTCAACTATAAGTCAAGCCTATCTTACAAATTAAAATGATGGCAAAAACTAACACAGAATTTGCTTTTGTTGTCTAGTGAAACACAATCAGATATTTCTCAACTACTTATATAATTGCAACAAATAATAAAGCCAAATAATAACATTGACAGAAATTGTCACCTCTGATATATGAGTGCATCTGGGAACTAATAACATCTTAGAGGTATTGTCCAGCATGCAGCAATTGAAGATAACTATCACTGCAAGCATATGAACTCAATCCTACATGTTCTTTTGTCATTGAATTAATGTTTAAAAAAAAAAAAAAAAACCTGAATTGTCATTAAGTAAAATTGCTACACATGAATAAAATTGATGACTACAGAATAGAGTGGTAAAAGGAAAATTTGAAGTTAGTGGGGAAAAATATTATCACAACATGACTGTGTTAACTTGACTACTCTATGAATTGCACAAATGACTATTTTTAAGGACTTTTGTCAAACTTTAATGGGCACCACTGCATATTAGACCTATATCAAGTCCCACAAAAAAAAAAAAAAAAAGAAAAAGAAAAAACAAAACAAACAAGCAAACAAAAAAACAGAAATTACTCAAGACAAAAATAATGATTCTGAACTGTGTGAGCATCTAACGTGAGTTCAATATGATACATGAAAATGATATGTATCACTTGATACAATTTCAAGTATCTTCATAGTTTAAGTAGACTAAGTTCATTAACTAAAATAAGAAAAGGCCATGTTGTTAAAACTCAGGTTAATCCATACTATTGATAAAACACAAACTAAAACGTGATGAAGGCAAATTGCTAGGTTAAACAGATAATAGAAAATAAACTAATACATCAAAATTAAGTAAAATAACAAAGAAAGCAGTTTCAAAACAGAAAATAAAATGAGGGAAGAATTATTATATAACAACCAATCATGAAGGAATTATGTAATAAACATAACTTGAAAGAATATAACAATAGTTTCAAGATATATAAATAAACAACTGGCAGAACTATAGGAAAAATGTATGACAAAGTGACAGAATAGTAGAAAATATTCTTGACATTCAATAATGTACAGGCAGACAGACAATAATATACAGTTCACAATTTGTTTCTAGAAGCTAGATTTAAACAGTAAAGAAGCTGGGCAGTGGTGGCGCACGCCTTTAATCCCAGCACTCGGGAGGCAGAGGCAGGTGGATTTCTGAGTTTGAGGCCAGCCTGGTCTACAGAGTGAGTTCCAGGACAGCCAGGGCTACACAGAGAAACCCTGTCTCAAAAAACCATAAACAAAACAAAAACAAAAAACAAACAAAAATAAATAAATAAATAAATAAAAACCATATATTCCAAGAATGCATAAAACATTATTTTTAATCTGTCCAAATTTATATCTATAAAATAACTCCAGTTTTGAATTCCTTTTAATTTAAAAAATTTCTCATACAATATATCCCCACCTAAAATAACTCCTCCCAGAACCTTTTCATTTCCCTATCCAGCCGACTTTGTGAGTGCGCTCTTTTGTTCTCTCTCTCTCTCTCTCTCTCTCTCTCTCTCCCTCTCTCTCTCTCTCTGTCTCTCAAAATAAAAGCCAAACAAAATAAAATAAATATAAAAATAAAATAAAAATGCCCAAACAAAATAAAACACACACACACACACACACACACACACACACACACACACACACACAAAACTAAAAATATGGAGTCTATTTCATCTTGGCTAACTGTTCCTGGACATGAGGACTGTCTTGGAGGGTAGATGATATACCCAGTGATATTCCACTGGAGAAAAGGGATTTTCCCTTTCCCAAAAGGTATCAGTTACAAATAGCTTCTTGGTCAGGGGTAGAGCTTTGTGTCCAGTTCCCTTTATCCATGCTGGTCATGGAACATGGAGAAATCAAGCAAGTCCCAACTAGAAGCTTCACCAACACTAACATCATGGTGCTGGAAGTTACTCTTCACACTACTAGAGGGCAAAAGCAATCGTCAATATCATCCAATTATAAACTGTGACATACAACAATGACCTGTGTGCAAAAGTGGCACAAATTTTATACAAAAGTTGCACAAATAGTAGTCAGTTTTTGATTGGATTTAAGGCCCAATCCATGAAATGAAACTCATTCCTGACTATACTAAAGTGACCAAGAAGCTGAGACTAAACCTACCATTATTCTACTAAAGAAACAAAGCAGTAAAATAACCCGTAGTAACATATTACTTCTCCTCTTGCAGTAGCTGCTAATCAGAGACCCTAATCAGGAAAAAAGAACAAAGAGAGCGAGAGACTTTGAAGCACTCAGCCCTAACTGCAATGTCTTCAACAAATCTCTCCCCTCAAAGATCAGGGATCTACACAGAAGAGGAGGTAGAGAAAGGCAATGGATGATTCCAAGGAAACAACAGTGCCGATACAACAGTGTCGTATACAACAGTGCCGATACAACAGTGCCGATACAACAGGACTGGTGCACATGAGCTCAACAAAAACTGTGGCAGCATGCACAACGCTTGCATAAATTCACAAAATAAATCTTAAAAATATTAAGCCATGTTCTCTGGCCATAGTAAATGTTTCCTAAAGAAATGAGAAAGTGTAATAGAAGCCATGAAATGCTGAAGACTGGATAATAGTGAAAAATATATCAAAACTAATTGGAATACAATTTTAAACATTCTTGTCTTCCTTTGCTAGGACATAAACCAAACAATAGAAATAGTTCTGTTTTATTCAGTTGTGTCTTGAGTATCCAGCCAAATTCATTCAATATTTAGTAGATGGTTTAATGAATTGATGCTGTACTTAGAAATTTATAGCACAAAATATTTTTATTCAAAAAAAATATAAAATGAGTAATCTGAATAGCCAACTTAATAACTCAGAAAGTTAAATATATAAATAGAATGTAGTAAAATCAAACTTAAAAAGATTACCTCCCATATAGTCTGCATATAATAATGAGCAAAAAAAAAAAAAAAGGACACACATTATGGTTTCTAATACCATTCCTAATTAATGGAACCAGGAACCAGGACTCCCTAGAGAAATGGCCAACTCCAGTGCTGAACAGGGCAAAGCAAGATAAGCTACTTAAGTTATAAAATATATGATAGTAATAAATCTTAATCCAAAGAAAAATATCCATTGATTGTAGTGATGCAAATAATTGAATAAACAAATGAGAAAGTTAAGGCAATGCTTTCTTTTGAGTAACATTAAATTAATAAATGGAGAATAAATCATAAAAATCCTAAGTCAATGTTGGAAAATATCACAGCAGTAACCATAGTAAGCAAAATGTATTAATGAAAGCTAAAATTAACATGTAAATGGATGAAAAGAACCAAGTGTCAGTATTTCTCTCTACAATATACTGGTTGTAAGTGGAAATTCATATCTGAAAGTGAGAGACCTGCGAGAAGCCAACAGGCAGCTATCTGATCAGCCTGAGAAGAAATAGCACAAAGAACAAAGTTGTTTGGCCCGTTGATCCTTCTGCTTGAAGCACAGAAACAGTCAGGGAATTAATAAAACTCAGGAGGGACAGTTATATGTGGTATTGTTGACCTTATTCTTGTACTGACAAAACAGATGTCTCTACAGTGCACAGTGGCAGTGCAGGAGACTCCAATATATTTAATTTTCACACTGAGTGTTTCAACAATACTAGGAGCTCTGGGCTGCTGCCAAAGAAAGTGTGGAAGGGTGGACAGAGTCCACGTCTCCATGCATTATTATGCTCACATCCTTTGGGAGAACTTGGTAATTTAGAAGTACTTACTTCTTTGAATCAAATTAAGACATTTTAACCCCTTTCTGTATGCCCCAAAAACATGCTGAAAAGAGGATGGTAAATGGGAGAGACCGCCAAAGTATGGGAGCCTGATCTTCTCTAAGAGCAGAGACAACTCATCCACTTGGACAGAGATAAGGGATGGCATGCTTCAGATAGGACTGTTTGCTCATCCAAGAAGAAGGTGGAAGCTCTGAAGAGCAGAATGACACAGAGAAGTCCACAAATTAGAAACATGAGGACATATGTTGGGCAACCAACACACACAGAATTGATAGAGTGCTCCAGGCTTCCTTTACCAGTATTATCCTCTGCATCCCAAAGTGTGCTGACACTAACATATCTGAAGTCTTCAATGTAAACTCCAAATGATAGCTTAAAACACAACGGTAAAAAGTAGTAAGCCCATAAAAGAGAAAGCAAGACAGAAGGATCACTAGACATGATACATGTATGTGTGATCTCACATAACCAAGAGGTTAAGGTGGGGAACCACTTGAGCCCTAAAGTCTGAGAACAGACTGGACAAAAGAGCAAGACTTAGTGTCAAACAATAAAATAAAATAAAACAAAATAAAATATCAAAAAGTTTGTCCAGTGGTAAGAAACTAATTGTTATATCATCCCAGATTTAACATTGTGGAGAGCTTTTGGGGCCGCTTGGCAAGAACCTGACTTTCAGCCAAGGACAAAGAAGCAGGCTTCAGGCAGGAATCTGATATTAGGCCAAGTACAAGGAAGTAAGCTCAGGAAGGAATCTAATCTTAGGCTAGAACAGGGAAGTAAGTTCAGGTAGGAATCTTAATTTTAGGGTGGAACAGAAGGCTTCAGGTGAAAATCTGATTTTGGGCTTGGACAAGGAAGTAGGCTCAGATATTTCGGTCATCCTGACAAGCCCTCAGAAACAGGGAACACAGGAATGATCACAGACTTTTGCTTATTGCCTTGCTCATTCCTTGGCTATTTGTGTTTATTGTACTGTTTGCCCTTGTTGCTTGCATATAATTTAATTAAAATGGCATAAAGGCAGATTGGGAAAAATTAAACCTGCCTTCAGTCTCAGAATTGACTGAGGCCATGCTGCAATACTGTCTAACTGTCTCTTTTCAATCCTCGCTTCTACACTGTAGAATCTGTTGACTGAGTGGGCTTGGTCATGAGATTTTTTAAAAAAGACATTAAGACAATTGGCAGTTTTAAGAGGCATATGTAATTAATGGTATTGTATCACATAAATCAATGTATTATATCATGTAAGTTAATGGTATTGTATCACATAAGTTAATGGTTTTATACCAGGGCTGATGACCAGGATATTGGTACCAGACTTTTCTAAGACTTGGACAGACTGAGTGACTGGTACACAGGTACTCTCTTCTTCCAAACATTTTATAAATCTGAAACTTAAAAATTAGTAAAACCTTAAAAGTAAAAACTGAAACAAAATAAGTAAAAAATTAAAAGTGTTCTTTAAAATTAAAAAAAAGTGATAATTCTATGTCCAAATTATTCAAAGAAAGAAAAAGAAAAACAAGATAGAAACATAATTCTATACCATAAACACATTACCAAGAAATGTTGAAATGAAGAATGACAGTTTTACACATACACATACACACACACACACACACACACACACACACACACACACAAGTTTCCAAAAGAACTTCAGAGAACAAAATTCATAAATATAGAAATTGAAAATTATAAACATTAAACCAGATGGAGGGAGTGGGGCATTAAACTCTTATCCTTCTCATTGAAAGTGACGTTAGAACCTGTGCAGAAAGGAAAGGCAGTGGGGGCTGAAGAGATGATGGCTCAGTGGTTAAGAACACTGGTTGCTCTTCCAGTTCAATTCCCAGGAACCACATGCAGCTCACAACTATCTAAAATGGGCTCTCATGCCCTCTTCTGTCATGTACCATATGAGCACACAGAACACTCATACATAAATAAATAACTTTTTTTAGAAAAGAAAAGACAGTGGAGGCACTTAAGACACGACTCTAGCTTCCTGTCCAACCTAATGTAAGAACTTAGAAGGAAAAGCTTGAGCTTGGAAGCTCTTCTTAGAACCAGCAGAGAACCAGGTTATTGGATGAACCACCACTGGAGAAGCAGGGGAAAAAAGCAAACACAGAATCATTCTGGATTGACAATGCCAAACTTGGTTCTCACAGTAAAGTGCCATGAAAAACTAAACAACAACAACCAAAAAGAAAGAGGAAGAGGAGAAAGAGGAAGAGGAGGGGGAGGAGGGAGGAGGAGGAAGAAAAGAAAGAGAAAGAGAGAGAGAGAGAGAGAGAGAGAGAGAAAAGGAAAGAAAAAAGAGAAAATTTTGTGAACATTTATGGAATGAGTGTCGCTATGTGGTGCAGTGAGAGAACCCACTATGTTTAGAGGGAACGTGGAAGGGATGAGAGGAAGGAGGAAAGATGGAAAGGAGAACTAAAAAAAAAAGACAAGAGTTGGAGTGCGGGGTAAAGTTCAATTTAGTCAACTATAGTTGTGCATGTCTAGTACTCCAGCTACTTGGGAGACTGAGACCAGAGAATTATTTGAGCACCAGAGTTGAGGAGACCATAAGTTAGACTCTACCAGGCAGTGAGGATGAGGTACCAACCCTAAAGGGTTCTTCTTGCTGACAACCACTGCTGAAGATACCCCATTTCCTAGAAAACCCCAGGCAGACAACCTAAAGCCCTGTGGAAGCTTATATTTATTTCCCCTAGAGCTCCCCCTTTTAAAATTCCTTTTAAAAACATTTTAATTTTATAATTGTGTGTGTGTGTGTGTGTGTGTGTGTGTGTGTGTGTGTATGTATGTATGTGTACAGTTGAGTGCAAGTACCCACAGAAGCAAGGAGAGGGTGCCTGATGCCCTGGAGCTGGTGTTATAGGCAGTTAGTTGTGAGTCTGTCCCCAACCCTTCCCCAAAGCAATGGTTTAAACTGCAAGCAAAAGCCTGTAGGAGTCAACTCACTAACCTACCTAGTCCTCCTCCTGCTAGTAAGAGTTCAATTGTAACCATCTAGTCTTTACACCCCTTTCCTTCCTCTGCTGCTTGAGATTTTATGTCTCCCTCTTCTGTAGAACTTAGTTGTGGAACTTATGAGATGGGAACCTGTCACTGGCTGCTGGTGCTAAGAACTCTGTGGCTGGTCCTCCTGATTCTCTGAGACCTTTGCACCAAAGTGCCAAGTAGACTCCATTGCACGCAAGATCACTGGGTCTCTTTCAGAAACCAGCCAGTTAACTTGACAAGATCTTGTCTCAAAAATAAAACAAAGGAGAAGCCAATGTTGAGTGAGAGTATACCTCAGTGCCAGTGCCTAATGTGGGGAAGTCCTGGGGTTTTATGGTCAACACTTCAAACACAAACACCATGTGGTTTATTGGATGCAGCAAAAGGAATGTTAACCTGGAGATTTATAGCACTGAATATATACATAAGATTAGAAGCTTTAAAATCCATCTTTTAAGCTTTTACCTTAACAAAGGAAAAAGAGAGTTCACCAGGGAGATGGCTCACCAGGAAAAGGCCCTTGCCACTGAGCCTGATGACCTACATTCCATGCCTGGAACTCACTTAGTACAAGGAGGGAACCAACTTCTGCAAGTTGTTCAATGACCTCCACAAAGTTTACCAGGGCGTGTGTGCCTTGACTGTGCACACATGCATGTACACACACACACACACACACACACACACACACACACACACACAGGCAAAAGGAAAAACTTGAAGGAGAGTAATACAAGCCACCTAAATCAAGAAGATACCAGCTTTTGAGCATAAATCCAGTGACATCAAAAATAGAAATCAGAGAAAATTAACAAATCACAAAAACTAGGTCGAAGAAAGAATAACTTGAGAAAATCTCTAAGTTAGACTGACAAAAACACAAAATAGAAACAAAATAGAAAAAAACACATCTCAAACACAGGAACTAAGACGAACATATTATTGTTAGTCTGCAAGGCCAACAATAGAATGTTACATACAATGTGGCTGAATCTCAAACTGAAAAGGACCTACTAGTTGACTGAAGAAACCTACCAAAGTCTGAACACACACACACACACACACACACACACACACACACACACTAGCCTTCCAAAATGGAGTGAACCAAGCCCAATCCTGCTTGGTCCAGCTGGGTTAACTGGAGATTTTCATAAACACTTAAGTAAGAAATCATAGCAATAGTTTAAAATGTCTACAAGAAATAAATATAAAAGGAACAGTTCCTAGCACAGCTATGAAATTTGCTACGGTTTAATACCAAACTACATGAATACATTAACATAAAAAGAAATCACATGAGTGTAGTATGCTACCTCTGGTATTGCTGCAAAAATCCCCATCAAAATATTAGACATTCAAATAAAAATTAATATAGACACAAACTATATGTGAAAACTGACTCAAAGTCCCTTAGCCAATACTACTCTTAGGCATAGTACTTGGAATTTGAGTACGTGGAAGACTGAGGCAGGAGGATCCTAAGGCCAGGCTGGTACTAATGGTCATAGGTGAAAAGAATAAAAGAGGCAGAGATAAAAAGAAGGAAGGGGGGCAGCATTTATAAATGTACAATACAAAAGCATAAAAAACTGACAGAAGAGAACAGTGAAAACTGAGGTAATATGGATTTCAGAATCAACAACAAACTATAATCAATGAAGGAAACCTAAAAAAAAAAAAAACAAACTGAAATTTTTTTTTCTGTTTTGTAAAAAACACTGTAAATAGAAATTTAAAAAATTCAACAGTTTAAGAGAAACTATTTGGAAAGCATACGTTTGACAAAAGACATAATAAAAAATACAACGTGCTCTTAAAATTCAAAACCAGTGTCCAGCAAGGGAAATTTCTGGTCAAGGGAGTTTCAGAGATCTTGAAACAACACAGATTGTTGCCAGTATGTTGTCTCTGACAGTGCATATGTCCAGAAATGAGCTCAAGTTGGACTACAGTCCAACAACAGTTTCTACTGGTTAGATCAAAGTCAGCATTCCTCAGGAACTTACAAAACAGGTTGGGTTCCTGTCTCCAAAAGAAGTCATTCTCATTGCCTCTGGCAGAAGGGACAGAGGGCTATCCACTGACTAATGCCAGTAGTTGCATATTAAAGCCAAGTTGGCCTTCAGGCTCCCTCAGTCCCTATTCACAAGTGCTTGTTATACAGTTCAAAGCCTACACCAGGCTCCTGGCTCTTCACCACTAAGTCAGCCCCCAGGCAGTTCCAGAGTGGAGGTTCCCTTTATACTGGGACAGTTTCCACTGAGCTCTATTCTCTCTATTCTCTTTTTTCTCTTTCTATTTCCTTCTCTTCCACTGCTTCCCCAGCCTTGGCCATATCCAGTCTGCTTCTTTTTCTCTCTGCTCTGGAATCTCCCAGATGCCTCTGGATATTGTCTTTTCTCTACAATACAAACCTTCTCACTAATCCAAGAGCAGGTGGTTTCTTTACTGCACCCCTTACATACAGCCATTGCCCTTGATGAATTTGAAGGTACCATCCTATTGCTAAAAATATCACATAATTCAAACATAAAAATTGGAGAAATCAAGCTAGAACTGAGTCTCCTCTCTTAAGACTGGCTCTCATCACACCAGAGGGCTCACATAAATACCCTTATGGCTCAAGGAACATCATAGAAAGGTTACAAGAGCCAAAGGACCAGCTAGGAGGGCTACTATGAGACAGTGTCTTCTAGATGTCAGGGAATCTGCACCTACAAAAGCTCAACAATATGGTTGTCTCAACAAGACCTATATAATGACTGTACCAGTTGATATGCCAACATGGATGGTGGGACATTTCACAAGGCATCAACCGAGATAAGGAGATACAGGTGCTAAGGGAGAGAAAATCAGCTCTCCAGAGATAAGGTTATCCAATCACAAGCAGCCAACTCATATACACATGTGAACAATAGTAATGAACTCAGGTGTGTGTGTGTGTGTGTGTGTGTGTGTGTGTAAAACAGTAATAATTACAGAAGAAAAAATCACAAATTCAAGAAGAAATGGAGTCACACATACTCTTTTCTGTAAGTAACTGATAAACATAGCAATATGTCAGGCTTGGTCAATTGTTGATGTTCTCCCTAGGATAAATAAACATTTGTTCAGTCTCCACAGGAAATTGTTGTAACAGGCCTATATCCCATTTATTTCTCAAGGAACTTTGGAACAGGGAAAACGGAGTATGTCCTTTGTTTTAGTTGGGGGTTCCATTGCTAAGAAGAGATACCATGACTGAGACAATGCTTATAAGCAGTAACATTTAATTGGGGTTGGGTTACAGGCTCAGAGGGGTTCAGTCCATTATCATCATGGCAGGAAGCATAGCAGCATCCAGGAGGAGCCAAGAGTTCTATATCTTGATCAGAAGACTGTCAGGAAAAGACTGTCTTCCAGGCAGCTAGGATGAGGGTCTCAAAGCCTATCCCCACAGTGACACAGTTCCTCCAACAAGGCCACAGCTACTCCAAAAAGGCCACACCTCCTAACAGTACCACTCCCTGGACCAAGAATATTCAAACCACCACATCCTTCTAGCACCACTGAACTCAAAACTGCCTCAAATTTTGACGACTGTATCAGTACTAACAGAAAGACTTTCAGGGAAACCTCTCAGGTTGACACTGGATGAGGAGGGAGCAATTGAAATGAGTATCGTAACATTCAGAGTTTGGAAAACTCACTTTTCCTTAGTTTACTCTCAGCCTAGCAACCAAGGGATCCTGATGGGACTCAGAAATCCCAAGGCACGTAAACTGTGACTAGAGGAAAAAAGTGTCTGTTCTACCCTGAGCAACTGGGGTCCTCCAGAGGAGAGTGACCTAATTACACTTTCTGCTTACCTTTCCCAGTTCCCCCAGACACAGGTGAGCAGCATTATGAAGAAGGATAAAAAGGGCCTAGCTTCCTAGTCAAACAACCAGAAAAATACACAGAGAACCAATACATCTACAAGATCATGGGGGATAGGGTTTGAGGCTTCCAGGCTGGAAAGTGTTTATGAACTCAAGTCTCCCTCTCAAACTGCTCACTTGAGTAGCTAACACTAAGCAGTCCACACTGGGAAGAGTGAAGTAGAGGGCAAAGCGCTAAGTCTTAGGTGGGACACACATGTTACCTGAGTAACACTGATGAAAATGAACTAACAACACACCAAAACCTAGAGTGCACTTGTCATAACCTGAGGTCTGAACACAACCAGGACACCTTTCTTGCTGTTCATATCCTTATCTATTCATAGTTTCTGTTTAAAATTTAAAAAAGCAATATGAAAATTCTCATAATACTCAAGATATCCATAATGCAATCTAAAAGCACCAAGTATAGAAAGAACAAAACAAAGAAAAACAAAAAAGAAACAAACACACATACAAAAAGGCAATCAGCAGACACTGGGCTGAAATGACAGAGACATTAAAGCAATCTAACAGATATGAGAACAACTGTTCTCTGGTGCCAAAGCAAAAAAAGGCAAAGGTTTTTGAATGAAATAGAAAGCTAGAGCAACCTAGGAAAGATAAAAAGAAAAAAAAAAAAAAAAAACCACACAAAACAAAACCTATTCGGGAGGATGAAATGACACCTCTGTCAGTGAGAACATTTAACCAAATATGTTCTAAATTATCAGGTGGCAGCCTTGTTACAGTTAGACACAATACATGGAAGAGCCATTTAGTTTGATAACAAATCAACAGACAGTCTCCAGTCTGGAGAACAGAGCCCAGGACCCTGAGGGCAACAGACAAGGAGAACTTGAGGAAGCACTGAACTAAAAAAGTAAACAATATGGAAAAGAAAGACTGAGTGGAACAAGACCCCAACTATCCGCAGAACCTGGAGCCTCCAGAAGCTAGAGACTCCCCAAGGGAGAGCATGAAAACATTAATCCACCATCAAGACCCCAACTATCCACAGAACCTGGAGCCTCCAGAAGCTAGAGACTCCCCAAGGGAGAGCATGAAAACATTAATCCACCATCAGTTGTGGTCACACTGCTGTTAGCTAAGAGTAAGGAAATCTTTTTAAAGGATCTAGAACAAACCAACACATTATCAGTATGAAACAACAACTGAATTGAGTGACTACATTTCTCATCAGACACCATGAGAAGGAACGTGCTAGAAAAACACAATTTTGAGCTAAACATCTATCAATAACACTCTCTTAAAAGGAAGGCTCGATGATAAAGAAGACACTGTGTAAAAAAAGAAAATGTGGACTACCAGGGACAAAGGGAGAAAAAATACTGTAGTTGGAGAACATAATGGCTTACATATCCTTTTTTCTAGCTTCTTTAAATACATTTGGTAGCTGAGGCAAAAATTATAACATATATTAATAAGACTTTTAATTAATATAAATGGAGTATATAAAGTAACTACAATTTATCAAAATTTGTACAGTTCTGACATATTAAAAGTATAACACAAGGGCTGAGGTGCAACTAGGGGTACAGCACTTACCTAGCATGCACAAGGTTCTGGGGTCAACTACTACCATCAAACACAAAAATAGTGTAACATGTCAATACTATAAATGGCTTCCATAAATTTGACAGTATAGATAGATGGAAAATATTGTTAAAAACTAAAAAGTAAGAAAAGTTATGTGACAAGCAAATGGCCAGAGCCTATTGACTGTGTGGTAGAATTCTAAGTAAGCATTTTATTCCAGAAAGAAAAGGAGAAAATAGTTTAGAATTTGTTTTTATGAAGTTTATGTTATCACTATTCCAATATGTAAACCAGAAAACATGGTAAAAGAAAAGGGATACAAAGGAGAGAGACAGAGTAGAGGGAAAGACAGGAAGTGGAAGAGGGACAGGAAGGAGGGGAGAAACAGGAAGAATGAGACAGGAAGGATGGGAGGGAAAGGAAGGAAGAGATGAACAGGAAGAAGAGGAGAAACAGAAAGGAGAGAAAGAACAAGAAGCAGAGGAGGAACAGGAAGAGGGGGAGGGACAGGAAGGAGGAAGGGACAGGAAGGAGGGAGGTACAGGAAGAAGAGGAGGGAAATGACATGGGGAGGGAGGGGAAAGCGATAGACCAGCAGCTGTCTTCAACACAGAAGGAAAAAAACAACAAAAATGAAAATAAATCACATCCAGAAATATATGTGAATATAAAATATAGAGCAATGAGGGTTTACTTGAAGAACGCAAGAAATTTCAATATTCAAAATTATCAGTTACAATCTAATATAATGAGTCTCAGTACAAGCCACAGGGTTCTATCAAGTGCTACATAAAAAATCATTTGATGCAGCTAACATCCATTCCTGATAAAAACTTTCTACCTGCTCAAGGAAGCATCTTTTCTTCGTCTTGGTAAACAGCATTAACAGAGAACAACACCAAATTCAGACTTTATGATGAGTTGTTCAATGCTACTCCCCCAAATGGAGCCAGGGAGCAGAGGGAATCAGAGCTATTCTGTCCCACCATTCCTACTCATACTGCAAGGACTAACCAATGTGACTGGTCAAGAAAACATATAGAAGAAAGGGAGTACAGGAGAGAGGTGATATGTCTACATACAATACCCCCCTAACATCTGTAACAAAACAAAACAACAACAACAACAACATTGAGAAAAAGAATGTTAACCAGGATCCTAAGATATAAAGAGACAGTGAGTCCTTCCAGCATGGGAGAAAACTAACTCCATGACCCGGATGTGTACACCGAGGAATGCAATGAATTCCTCAATAAACACATAAATGTAAAAATATAAAGCATGTCATTTCTCAGGAAACTCATCTATAGATTTAATTCCACTCTAAACAAAATCCCAGCAAGTGATTTTTTTTTTTTTGTAATTATAGAAACATTGATCATACACTATGCAAACAATATGCAAACCTAAGGAACTCAACAACAAAAGCAACTCTGAAGAACAAAAGTGAAGGAACCACATTATCCAGATGTCTTCCAGTGTCAGAGAAACAAATGTGCTGCAGAATTCCACTCCCTGAAGCATGCATATATACACAGATAAAGTGGGGAGTGTGTGATGATGGGCTTAGGAGGTATGACAAGCTTAGAAGGGTGGTATGTTCTGTATCCTATTGCGTTGAAGTAAAACTGAATATATTAAAATGTAAACAAATACACAAACACAAAGCTCACTTTCCTCTATGATAATTTTAAAATACAGATGTTCCTGCATACAAAATGGAAAATGGTTAGGAAAAAATAGAAGCCAAAATAGAAAAAATAGAAAATAAATACATAATATACAAACTAGCTTAAAAACTGTATAAAGAAGAATAGATTTTTAAATAACTATGGACTTCAAAGAGTAACAAGCTGACTGTGGAGAAAATGAAGAAAGAGCCTGAGCAGAAACATGAGGGACAGAACAAGCAGGACAGTCATGTACTTACTGACAACAGGGGATTTGGAGACTGACAAACTTTTGCACTTGACCCTCATCTTCTAAGATCTGCTAAATATATAGATAATATTCTTGATACTAATTCTTGATCATTTCCTTACATCAATCCTCTGTGACTTAGGTTTGTCCTACTTATCATAAGATTCTTTACTTTGCCAAAGACCCTACAGGTCTTAGTATCAACCTTCATTCACTGGTAGAAGGAACATAAAAGTCCTCTCTGATAACAATCTCTTCTTTTTGTGAGATTTCATGTTGCATACAATTTATACTAAATTGAATAATTAATCTTGGAATACTGAGACCGGTTTAAAGCTGCCCACTAGGGTGGGTGGAGGTTCATTATGGGGATTCACATAATTTCTTTTCTTCCTCCTCAAGCACAGAACATCTTTTCATTCACTGTGTTTCTGAAATTTGATTTCTTCCCAAAGTTTACTGGGTGGGATTTTTTCCTCCTATCTACCACATAGTATTTTGTAAAGATGGAAGGTTTCTATCATCATTAACCATCCTCAGTTTCCTCACATCTGACATTGGAGATCTGTGATAATACATGATACCTCAATTCAGAAACTTTCAAGTACAATGGATACCTTCCCTTCACATTCTATAAAAATTGAAATGAATAACCCATCTCTCTCTCTCTCTCTCTCTCTCTCTCTCTCTCTCTCTCTCTCTCT
>JADRCH010000073.1:3548429-3683604 GCA_019843965.1 Rhynchomys soricoides | reverse complement strand
TCTCTCTCTCTCTCTCTCTCTCTCTCTCTCTCTCTCTCTCTCTCTCTCCTGAGAGAGTTCAACTTGCTATGTAACTGAGGCAGGCCTTGAACTTGTGATCTTGGAAAGCTACCTCTCAGTCTTCACCAAGGACTGGGGGGTCTCAGGAGTCTGCCATCAGGCTTGCTAAAAATGTTTATTTTAATTTAATGTAATAGCTTTTATTTTCTGCCATTTCTTTTTCTTGTCATATGTACATGCCAAATAAAAAGGGATAAAAACTATTATTGTAATCCACAACAAGTCCTCCACCAAATACCTACTCACCTCTACATGAATAGTCTTCATTTTTTCATGACAGTATCTGCATAGTCAGCCTCAAAAGATGTATACCTCAAAAGAACTAATCTTGTTTTCAAAGTCTAGATGCTATTGTAAGTAAAATATTTTTATCTGAAACAAATTCTTTAGCAAGAAGAAAATTCTTTAACAAGAGGCTACTTAACCAAGTATTTTTGTGTGTGTGTGCCTATTAAAAGACCTATTTTTCCTGAGTTGGAGCCCAGCCTGGTCTACAGAGTGAGTTCCAGGACAGCCAGGGCTACACAGAGAAACCCTGTCTCGAAAAACAAACAAACAAACAAACAAACAAACAAACAAAAGACCTAGTTTTCCAAACTGTGTATCTTTAAATTATCCTCTAAAAAATACAGTTAAGAATAATTCAGTATCTCTAAAGTTATCTCTCCTCCAGTATATTTCTATCATAATATGTGTCCTAATTAAAAAGACTTCCCTTCATTGTTCTTGCCCTGCATCTTAAAAAGTCTTAACACAGCCCTTTAAGTCAGACAAATTTATTCAGTTTTGAAAAGCTTGAAAACTCAGCAAATCTTTCCTATCAGATGGGAGTACAACTGTTTGACTAATCCCACTATTTTTGTATTTTTGCATTAAAATATTTTTATGACCTAAGCTACAGCACTTTTTAAATTTTTTTGTCCCAGCATTGGGTTTCCTGTAAACATCATATATTCTTTCATAGACTTGGTGATCGTAATAACAAAAGCTGAGCACCAGTGCTGTGTGCTTTGGGTTGTCAATCTAATGAAAATGGCTAACAGATTTCTCCACTTAGTTGCCAATACTATCAACTGCATATTTAGCTGTTGCTCTAGAAATTAGCTGGTCATACTCACATCGCTTGCCACATTTTCTCTGGCTGGCTATAAACTCAAAGTGTTCTTCCACAAGGGACACCAAGCCATAAAGCAAAGAATCCTGTGCTCAAAAGTAAACGGAGAGAGTATTTTTAAATGTGGCCTGGAAGCATGGTACTACCTGTTAGCACTCAACATCTTCTTCACCAAGTTCCAAGAAGATTAAATGAAATGATGCACATAAACCACATACCCCAGCACTTGGCACACACTAAGAAAAAGATTCTAGTAGTTGATAATAATTTCCCAAGATTGCAAAAGCTGATCTTATAGTTATCAGACACATCGGACACACTCATTGTTCTCTTTCATTCTTTTTCTTGTTTCTACTCTGTGTTCTAGGTCTCCTCAGTAAGGGTAGCATTTCTCTCAAAAGTCTCATTAGGGGGCACCCAGAGTGCCTGAAATGGAAGATACATTCTGCTAGTGCCTCTCACACATGTTGAAGCTTCCAATTGGTCTTGTTTGAAATGAATTTGCAGGCACTGCCTTTACTCCACACTAAGCACAGGAGAGAAAAATGGCCAGTGTCTCTGGGGAATAATTAACAAAAGACAGTTTATTTCATCTTCATGATAAAATACAGCATCCCTACTAAAAGGCAAATTCATCATTCCCCAAAGTTAAATAGAATGGCACTTTAAAAGTAATTCCAGCTGATTAAATTTAGGATTCTGGAAAAAAATTAATTCATGAATATACTCTGAATCTTTCATTTGATTTTAAAATGTATAAATGTTCATTTAACTTTGAGCCCTTGCCTCTCAGTGTTCTATTCTGAGCTAGTCAAACAAGTGGTAGCAGGCATGCTGGGCTCAATAATACTGCCTCTCATATTTAAATACTCTATTTCACTTGGATTGCAAATTAAAGACAGTCTCCTGAACACTGACATATTTCCAATGCCTGACTTCACAACTCGTGTTGATTTTCCTCTACTGTTTTGCCTCTGTGTGTGTCAACTTTGGCCTCCTTTTCTTGCTCCCCTAAGGCACTGCTGTCTCTTTGAAGCCATTGTCAGCTTGATATGAAAGAAGGAAAAAAAAAGTACATTAAACCTCGTGACTAATTATACAGTTAGAAAATTCTGAATCTCAAGTATAAAGTACCTATGCTTAGAAACTGTAACATAAGCTTCTGACTGTGCATAAATCCCTCAGTCATATTGTTCAGACATGGGTTAAAAGAATTCCAGAGCTAGGGATGTAGCTCAGTGGTAGAGTGCCTGTGTAGCATGTGAAAGGCATGTTGGATCCCCAGCCCCAGACAAAAAGAGGAGGGAGGGGGAAGAATAGTTCATTTTCTGTTAAAGTTACTGGTTTATAGATTCCAGGCCTAGTAGAGAGTTGACCCAACGGGAAACACCACACTATTTCCCTAAAATAGTGTGTACTGGCTTATTAAATATACTTCAATTAAATATTACCCAGCAGACCTGGGTTTTGTTTGTTCATTTGATTGTTGTTGTTGTTGTTGCTGTGGCTTGTTATTGTTTAGTATAAAAGGGAGCTTATTTGGCAGGAAGGGGACCTGGAGAAGAAGGTAGAGGCAGAGAAAGGAGGGCATAGAAGGACAGAGAAAAGAGAGGAAGAGAGAAAGAGGGGGAGAGGCCAGCTAGGGACGTGTGGGGAGGAGAGAGGAGATGGAGAGAGTGGATGGACACAGAGAGAGTGAACTGTTTTATTATAAACATGGAAGTGGTTACATTGAATACAACGGCCATCTTTCAAATCCCTGCATATTATGCATTAGCAGAGGAGACATTTCCCAGTAAGTCCTGTAAGCTATGGTTAAATACATGGTATCTAATGTCTTACTGGTACATTTGGAAAATAAACATATGCTACTCTTACTCCAAACTCCGTAAAATATACGAAATACTGTCTCTAAATATGAGATTGCAATGTCTTACGCATAGCCCACACGTTGTACAAAAAAAAAAAAAACAAAAAAACAAAGAAGCCCCACAAAATTTAGTACTCTTTTTTAAACTTTTCTATTTTCTTTCCATTAAAAAAATCATTTATTGGGGGCCTGGAGAGATGGTTCAGAGGTTAAGAACACTGGCTTTTCTTCCAAAGGACCTGGGTTCTATTCCCAGCACCCACATGGCCGTTCACAACTATCTATAACTCCAGTTCCAGGGGATCTGATACACTCACCCAGACATACATATAGGGAGAACACTAATGTACATAAAATAAAAGTAAGTTATTTTTTAAAATACTAGTTTAAAAACTAAGGTTTCCAGTCAACCGGTCCCAGCAACTGGCCTTCTTGGTTGCAACCCTGCAAGTCTAGGTCCTTTGCTGGCTAGCAGCTGGGGGCCTTTTCTGTGAGACCAAATCTCCTCTTCTCTCACTGTACTGCACATGTCACATGGTTACCAAATGCATTGGTGAACCGTAGGACACCACCATGCCAGTGCTCCAGGAAACCCAGCAATGACTGGGTTAGGACAAACCAGCCCAAAGCTGCTCAAGCATGTTTCTGAATTGGAAGAGAAAGAGTTAAAAGTCATAACCCTCCCGTTCTCCAAAATTGGTCACAGTACCTGAGCAGAACAGGTTGGATTAAGGTCTGCACAAAGCCAAACCATAGAATTTCATTGCCTTTGTTGGCTCGTACCATTTCGTTAATTAATGTCACTTTCTCTGGTTTAATATCAGAGCGAGTGACAAGAGAGCTTCTGCATGAATTGTGTTTTCCGAGGACTGTACGGCACACTCTCCTGCAGTCTGACAGAGGGACGTGCCAGCTTCACTTGGCAGTTAGAATGCACCAGCTTTAGTTTTAGGAGTTTAATTTGTGGCAGTTATATGTTTTGAATACGTTGAAGTACTCACAACGGTCTCGTGGAATCTGTTCCATAGATAAAGTTTACACAGTGGAAAAGCAAAAGCAAGGGTTATAATGTGATCAGCAAAGCTGCTCGTGGCCACAGCTGGCCTTACAGGCATGCCTATAAATTTAAGAGTACTTAGGAGACAGGATTAAAATGATCACAAGCACCACAAGCACGGGGCCCTCTCTTCCTGGTGTGGGGGCAGTTCTGTGGTGGGTGTGAGACAATCATAAGGAATATGATGTTTAGAACTCAATTTTATGCAAAATCCATTATTCAAGAAGCAAAGTTTATATACATGATAGACATGCAAGGAAGTGAAAGTAAGAATAGGAAGCTGAGTTACTTATGTATTAAGTTGGTCCTAACATTTCTGTAACCTAAGTTGTTATTGATAAAAAGAAAAAATTCAGAAAGATTTCTGCACTGAGGGGAAAGGACTCAACTTTTCTTTTGGCTTGCTAAAGATTTTCCCGTTTCAGGCTGGGCAGCTCTGACGGTTTCCATTTGGAGTTTTCCCTTCACCCTTTCCTCTGTTCACTCCTGTGAAGCCCCATCAGCTCGGACTGGAGGAGCTGCCACCACGGAGTTCGTCTAAACTTCACCTGCCCTTTCTAAATTTAGGGTTCTTTACTGCATCGGTTGAAGATGTGGCTTTGATTGCACCTGGCTCCGCTGGAGAACAGAAATATTCGTCTTTACTGAGCACACGCTGCTTAAGTGCTGGAGGGACTTGCAGGGGAGTCACTCTCCCGGGAAACTTCATTACAATACTTTCTCTTCCCCACATGAACTAGCAATTCGCATTCACCAAAGACAGAATTTTGCCTGACACCACCACAGGAGTTCCTGTTTGACTTTCAAAATTAATCAACCTCTAAGCTGGAGTAGAAATGGCATGTCCTTTAACCTTAAGCACAAAAAACTCTCAACAGACTGCAGTTTTTATATCCCTGGATGAGAGCTGGGCCCCTGATACTTAAACTTGATTCACATACTGTGTTTCTGGCATGCCTTTGCCCATACCCATCTGCTAGTCTGGCACAGTGCCCATTCAGAAGGTGTGATGCCAGTTTCAATAGGGCATAGGTGCCAATCAAAGATGGGTTTGGAGGGGCAGCATGCAGAACGCAGTAAAAGTCAGCTCTTCTGCCAGGAGATCCTCCTGTTATCGTCTAATGCCAATGAAGGGCCACATGCTTCACTGCCTGGGATCACACTGCATCTGTAGATGCTTCTGGCCTTCAGCGGATGTCTTTCTACAACATCACTCCCTGGATTAGAGAAGCTAAGGAAGAGCTCGGCCTACCTGGCTGTCATTTGCAAAAAAACACAACTCTAACAACTGTCTTGAAACAATTGCTGAGTCATCCAGACCTTCCCCTAAGGCGGTTTCTGACCCAGTTTAACTGTGTAGTACTCAGGAAAAACACAGTGCATGTGAGAGAAATGTAAGAGGCAAACCCAGAGAAGAGAAGCATAATTACAAATCCAAGCATGGAAGCAGCGTAAACTTCACAAGCACCTTTGTATCAGTAAAGGCGAGAACTGCCCTAATCCTAGTAGCTAGTTTCTAGTGAAGTCTCACTCCAAGTTTTAAAGTTTCTCAGGTTTTGTTTGTTTTGTTTTTCCTAATTTGTTTGATATACATGGATACCCCTGGGTCTTAAAGGAAAGAATGCATCTCATACTATTTATTCTTCTCCCTTCTCCACAGAAACAAAACCTAAAACACTTCAGAAGCAAAAGTCCATCCATATTTCATAAGAAAGCCAGCAGCTCTCAGATGCAGAGAATTCTTTTATTGTGTGGCAATAGAGGTGAGCTCATTTCATAAAGAAACTTCCCTACAGCAGTGACTTTCAAATTACGAGAGAGAGAGAGAGAGAGAGAGAGAGAGAGAGAGAGAGCGCCTTGACCAGTACTAAGAGCAGTAAGGTACAGTGCAGCTGAAGGGACAGAATACATAAATGTGGGGCGGCAGTAACAGGGAACTTATGAACTGCCCCATGAGGCGAGATCTCATAGTCAAAACTGTTGAAAATGAAGGCGCACAATATAAAATGGGTTGTTTAAAGGTCAGGTATATTTTTAAAAAATAAAATACAAATGAGGGCTAAGCCTTGCAAGAATTCCTCCCTTTCTTTTTTATAAACAGAACACAAACTTTCTTTCTTTCTTTTCTTTTTTTTTTTTTTGGTTTTTCCAGACAGGGTTTCTCTGTAGCCCTGGCTGTCCTGGAACTCACTCTGTAGACCAGGCTGACCTCGAACTCAGAAATCTGCCTGTCTCTGCTGAGTGTTGAGATTAAAGGCGTGCGCCACCACTGCAGGGCGAACACAAACTTTCTTAATTAGTTGGATTTCTTGTCTGAGAGGGAAATGAACAGCACTGTCTGGTATAAACTCAAGGCAAACATCCTATTGAAGGTACTTGAAAAATTAATATCTTCTAGAGATTTTTACTTATCTATATGCCAAACATATCTAACAAATAAATAAATAAATACAGGCAAACTCTCTCAAATTTATATCTTACCTATGCTTTCACTGGAAACTAGACTATTGTATAAACAATATGTACTGCTATTATACTCTCTAAAACAAATTATCCTTCTTTTCTATTATTGTCATTTTCAAAAGACTAACTTCCTTCTATTAAAAAAAAAATCACAAAAATAACATCTAAAATGGCTACTAGTGTCATGATTGGACTCTCCTGAATGTTATTGTGCATACCTTAAAAATATAAATCAATTGCAACAAAGTAAATAATAAATCAAACAAAACACTCTTCTATACCTTTATAAGTAGAAATAGTTCCTCACTAGTAAATAAGTTAAATTTGATAACTTCCAAAATTCACACACACACACCCCAAAGTATGTTCTGTTTCTGAAGCACCAAGTCAGGATAATGTAGAAGCAATAAGGAAAAGCTCCAAAGTACACTCTGCTAGTCTAACCACTTACCCATGAGTAATGGCCCTTAAGATTAAATCACCATGGCCAACTTAGTTATGAAAGACATGATATCAATTTATTGCCAATATGTCAATAAAGCACGAGCACATTCCTTTAGAGAAGTGATTCTCAACCTGTAGGTTATGACCCCTTTGGGGAGGAGGGGGTTAACTCTTTCACAGGGGTCACCTAAGACCACTGGAAAATAGATTCTTACAATTCATAACAGTAGCAAAATTAGAGTTATGACACAGCAAAGAACATAATTTCATGGTTGAGGGTTACCACAACAAGATGAACTGTACCACTGTTTTAGAGGATAACATAAGAGTACCTTACACAGGTCTTTGTGTCTAAAAGGACTCCTCTGTGACTGCCAACTGGGTGATGGGTGACACAACAAACACTGTGTGGGCCAAGTCCCACAATCTCAGCCTCAACCCCTCCAACAAAGAACCATTTTAAAGGAATGTAATGGACATTTATCCCAGAGCTTTCTTTTCTGCATGTTCATTAATTTTGGACCCCGATTCCTTTCATATCTGAAGCAAATAGGTAGTAGTCTAAATGGAAATGTTCATCATGCCCTGTGCCACTCTAGAAAATGTTAAAGGGAACGGACACTAAGTGTAAAAAAACATGCAGGCACCTGTGAACAATCTCTGTGTTCTTAGTTTTACAACACTAGGAGCTAAATCCACCACAATTCAAGGCAGAAGAAACAGGAGGTCTGGCCCTAATGCACCATTGCACCAGATATTTAGAATGTAAAATTCTAAATAAATTCTACTTATCAAGTGCTTACTGGGTTCCAAACTCTTTAAAAACATCTCATTTCATCCTCACAATTGTTCTTACAATTCCATAGACTAGAGATGAAAATTCCAGAAGATTAGTAACGTAGCGGCCACTTGGTCTGTCAGTGACTTAGTGGCCAGTCAGGATTCAACCCAGATTTCCCCAACTCTGGAGCTTTTTGCTCCTATTATGCACATCTCCCTTGGGTGAGTGGATTCCATGTTATACAAAGCATTAAAGGGAATTCAAATGCTCAGTTCGTTCTTTCCCTAGTTTTAGAAACTTTTCTGCTCATTTGGTACTAAAATGACAGCAAGTTTCCCACTCCCTAACCAGTCTCCTTCCCTCCCGCTTTCATATACAAAGAGAGAGCACAGACTTTGTTCTTGTAGTCAGACTTTTCTCTTTCCTCTTATGACTATTGCTATGTATGCTACAGGCACATTATCTCTCCAAGTCAAGAGTAAACACGGACTTCTCTGCCCCTTCCCCTTTGCTTCAAGTTGCTGATTATCAACAGGCCTGGGCTATTGATCTCAAAGCTAGAGGACGTAGTACATGCACAATGAACCAGTCAGAGCAGCTAGTTTCTTCTCAGCCTTAGGCCACAAACGCTGATAAAGTGTCCGCCAAAGCAGTGTGTCTGGGGAGAATGTCTGAATTTCAGTGCTTTGTGATACATACACAGGACATGGAGAGAACTAGGAGAAAATGCCAGAACCAGAGGGCTTCGCAAGGAGCTGCTTACCAGTCAAAATAATCAGTGAAAACTAACACTAACAGAGCTAAGCTGATTCTGTGATTAGCTGCACCCATGGATAGAACAATAAAGCACCATCACACACTTCTGAAGAATGAAGCCCTCTCTCTCTCTCTCTCTCTCTCTCTCTCTGAAGATAACTGTTTCTAAGAGTTCTCCCCAATGAGGAGTACTTGCTAGTACACACCTTTCCAGTATCTGAAATGCAGGTGGTAGGAGGGGATATCACCCAACATGCTGAAAACACACTGTAAGACAGATTTTGTTTGGGCGGTAACAATCAGAAAACAAAAATTAAAAGTCATGTGACTTGCACTTCAGACTAAAAGAATGGTCTGCATTTGAAAAGGGATGTCAATCACTCCAACACATGGAGAGTCTTCTTTTAAGATCAGATCCAAACAAGTAGTGTGTATATGTAAACGCAGATTTATAAAACGTGTATATAAAGGTGATACTTAATCTCCAAGTTATACCTGAATTCAAATAAGCTCCAATAAATATTTACCTTGTAAGAAGTGAAAAGAAGTAAGACCATTAGAGTCAAAGCGCTTCTCTAGTTCTTTGAAATTACTCAAGTAATTCAAAAGTTAGAAAAGTAAGTGTGGTAGGCTATGGATCCAAGGTTATAGTCACATTAGCAGTAATTGATTCAACTCTGCTTTTGACCTATAGTCACAAGAGTATACAAGAGATCTTAACTCACTGCTAAGAAAAGAGCTCACTAACCCAAGGTTCAGCTAGCACTTGGTAATTCCACCCCACTGCACTCCAAGCCCTCATTAGATACATGGCTGCCTTTCTTAGTAGCCAGGTGTGACACTGGGCTCTTCACACTTGATTTTTGAAGACTTACTTCCACACAGATGTAAAACATTTTACTACTTTTATATGAACACACTAAAATTTTGGATCTATTTGGATATTAAAATTTGGATATATTAAATTGAGTAGTACCTATTATTAAAATGAATTTCACCTGCTTCTCTTAATTTTTTTTTAAATGTGGTTCTTTGAAATTTTCAAATTATATAGGTTTCTAGTGGAAAGTGTTGCCTGCCTGTGGAACTCAATCTAGCAGCCAAGCTTGCAGGGTTCTATTTGTTGTGAAACAGGCTGTAACGCTGTCTGGTCTTCAATCCAGAGTCAGGGGCCATAGCTACCAAAGGCTGGGCACCACACAGGGATACTCTTTACACTGGGAAGCAGCTCTGTACTCAGCCTATGAAATGTTTTTGCTCTGATCTTGTTTCTGCAATTATATTATACACAAGTAATAGGTAGGCAGTTGCTTATTTACTGAATTTCTTTCACTCACTGAAAACTGTATTATGGCAGTTTACACCTGAAGTCCCAGCACAGAGGAGAAGGAACAGGGGGGTTAGAAGTTCAAGGGTACCTCAGCTATTTAAGACTGTCTCAAAATAAACACAAAAGGCAAAACATCAGTATTAATATCTTAATCATTCATGATTCAGAAATATGTTTGTTTGACAAGGAACCCAGAATTCCCCACAAAGAGTTCTTATTTTATTTGTTTTGAGATTTTGAAGATATTTTCGGTCTGGTATTTTTTGGGGGGGGGGGGTATCTTTTGGATTTTTTTCCCTTGTTTTGGTTTTTTTGCTTTTTGTGAGAGGGTTCCCCCTGGGTGGGTAGGTTGTTTGTTTGTTTGACTGTTTTGAGATATGGTATTACTAAGCAGCCCTGATCAGCCCAGAACTTATGACATAGACCACCTTTCAAATGAGATTACAAGAATACAAGAATAAGATACCATGCCTAAGCCCCAAAGATGTCTACTACAGAAACAGATAGAGGGTTCTGGGGTAAATGAGTATATATAACAGAATCTTACGTTGTATATTTTGTGTAGGATGAGAGGTGCTGAAGAATCATGTTATCCAAGGTCTTCAATGAAGTAAACTCCAAACCTAGTTTATTCTTTTCTAATCACCAATATTTTATCCATCAGACCCAGTCACAGTCCCAGTCCCACCATGGCATTAAGATATTCCTAAATGGTCTCTTTAAATTCAGCTTAATTTCTAAATATTAAGATGCAGTGTAAAAGTACACCAGAGCAGGGTCCCCCACCTATCATAAACCACGGAAGGTAACCTGAGCATCTACTTTGACAGTTTTCCCAAAGACAGTACAACCAGTAAACTGTAGTCACACTAGAGGCATTTGTGCAGGACATGTAAAAGATGCTTTCCGTCATTCAGTTTATGTGGGACCCTAGCATTGCCTAGGTGATAATTAGTAGGAGTCAGAAAGTAAGGACCAGAGTCCAGTACAGCGGACAAAGGCACTTCTACCTGAGTTGGTATCCCAGAACCCACGTAAAGGTGGAAGGAGAAAAACAAGGTTGTCCCTGACCACCACAGGCGCCCTGTGGCATGCCCTGCACATACCATACACAAAATATAGCAAATTTGTTTTTAAAAAGAATCACAAAATATTTATATTTATATAGTTGTTGTTTAGGAGCTATAAAAATAAGTGGTTTCAGGAAAACAAGTTCTCAAAAAGAAAATTTGTATTCTGTCTGGCAGATTGTACAGTTATGCTCTGAAAAGACTTCTAAAAGTTACTGGGAAAAAAGATGAACAGGGAACATGTTATGTCAGTTATGTCTTGAACCTAATGTTTCGTTAATGTACTAAACATTAACTATCTTCAAATTCCTTTTTTAAACAAAATCTATGAATTCTGTTATTTCAGTTAGCTCTTAAAATACCATTGTTACCATAGTTGCAATGATCACAGATGTAATTAGACTTGGCGTCTTAGTCATACTTTACCTAAGTAGATCAGTCCAAACCCTCCGGAGCCGATCATCTTGCCCAGTGCCCACTGGTTGCCTTCCATATCACCCAGAATTTTGCCTTCTGGAAGTGGAACCGGAAGTTTGTATTTTCCTTTTCTTCTTGGTACCATCTCATCTGTTGGCAGATGGATGAGATAAATAGTTAAAACTCTTGCATTGAAACTCATTTCTCCAAGTGTCTTTCCCAGAATTAAGATTTGAATCCTGAAGTCAATTCCAACTAGGGAAGCCATCCACAATATTCAAGTTAGAAATTCAGATAATTTGAAACCTAAAAGATACTGGCATATATATATAATATATATATTATATATATATTATATATACATAATATATGCAATACTCTTGTAGAGGATCTGGGTTCAGTTCCCAGTGCCCACATGGCAGCTTACAACCCTCTGTAACTCCAGCTCTGAGACCTGATATATTTGACTTCTTCTACTGGCACCTGTACACACACACATACACAAACATAATTAAAAATTAAAAATAAATTTCTTAAAAAATAAAATTATCTACTGTGCTTTATTTAAAGCAATACTTCAATATTCCATGTAGGATTTTATTAACATTTAGCAATACACATGTAAACACTCCATTTGTTCAGAATGCTGTGTTAACATGAGGCTGGTAGTGACTAGGGAAGTGTACAGCTTCAAATTTAAAGGTCAGACACTACGACCACCAAGCAAAACACCTGGAATGACTTCAGTGAGCGAGGATTACAGATAACAGAAATCCCACATTCCATAAGAAGGCCACACAAATTTAGTTAATTATCATTGTACAGAAATTAGCAAATTAGTAATTCGATATTTTTAGGTTGGTCAAGAACCTTCCTAGGGAATATATAATAAATATCAGAATAAACGCTTGGAACTAAACGTGAAAGTAACCATGGTCCTGTTAGTATTTCTAGACAAAAACAAACAAAACTGGTACAGCAACTTGGGAATTACTTCATAAAGTTTACAATCCATCCTAAAGAGGAATCGGGGCAGGAGCTTAAAGCAGTAATTTCAGGCGGGTACTGAAGCCACCATGGCAGAGCCCTGCTTAATGGCTTGTCTTGCACCTAACCTGCTCAGTCAAGTTGGCTTTCTTATACAAACCAGGCCCAAGGGTGGCACTGCTGGTCTGGGCCCCCCCCCCCCCCCATGAATCACTCCAACAGATCCGCCTGTGAGTCAATCTAATGGAGGCATTTTGCCACTTGAATTAATTAAGTTTGTGTGGCCTTCTTATGGAATATGGGATTCCTGTTATCTGTAGAGCTGTGATCTCTAAGGCAAAGCTGTTCTCACTTTGATGGGAGTGGGTAAGAGAGAGGGTCAAAAAGCCAGAAATAACCTGAACTCGTCAGTGGCCTGATATGCCAGATCAGCTAGCCATGGAAATCCTTGCTCACTGAAGTCATTCCAGGTGTTTTGCCTTGTGGTCGTAGTGTCTGACCTTTGAATTTAAAGCCGTACACTTCCCCAGTCACACCAGCCTCACATTAATCTCAACATTCATTCAACATTTGTCCCTCTTCCCAGATGGCCCTGGATGGAGACAAGTTGATAACAACAGCAAAATCCAACCAGGACAAATGCTTTCGTGAAAATTATTCATAAATACCGACACAGTACAAAATGTTTCTCTTAAGCTTCCCATCTAAGCTTAAGTAGAGTTTTCCCTTCTTCATTTATTGAACCCCGTGCCTCCGAGGCCGCTGAAGCTCCTCGGGCTGAACAGAGCCCCAGGGAGAGCGGGAAATCTAAACTGGGAACTGGGCCACCGAACTGGATGAGGGTGTGATTCACCCGGCTCCCTCACCCCGGCGGTACGTCGGGCGCCCACGCGAAAGTTGCTGGCTAAAGTTGGCAAGTCTTCCTAGAACAACTTCTGAGCGGGTTAGCTAAAAAGATATAAAGTTAGTGGGACTCGGTAGCTCCGGGGTGAAGCTCGCCCGGTGCAGACGCTCTCTCCCGGCGCGGAGCGGCGGCCCTGTCCCGGGGATGGCAGTCCCTGGCTTTGCAGAAGCACCGGCCGGTTTCCGGGACAAGTTGGTATCGGCCGGAGCTGAGGCTGGGCCTGCAGCGGGCCCGGACCACACCGCAGCCGGGCACCGAGCCTCGGAGCCGGGATGGAGGGAAAACTGACCTGCCGCCCGAGTCCCCGCAGCTCCGGTGTCCACGGCCAGGCGGGGCCGAGGCCTCGCAGCCGGGCGGGCCTCGCCAGGCGCCTCCCAGGGGCCGGGCGAGCCTGTAGGCCGCCTCCCCTCAGCCAGCCCGGGGGGAGCCCGGTAACCCGGCCGCCCGGTCGGCGAGGCCGCCCAGGGGGAGAGGCTGGGTGGAGGGGCGGTACGGAGAGTGAGGGTTAGGGTTTTCCCAGCACCTGACCCACCACGGCCGTCCGAAGAGCCATCAGATTAACATGGAGGGGGGTAAACAGGGCCAGCACTTACATAGGAAGAACTGAAGCTTTCCTGCACCAGGCCTGAGTACCAGCGCCTTCCAAATTGACTAGATAACTTACCAACAGCTCGCCCAGCCTCTAGGCATACCCAAACAGTCCTGTGACTGGGAGGGCCTGTATCTGGGTGTGTCACTTGCAAGGGACTGCCCTAGGCCTAGTTCTGCCATTTAATACTTGGATAATGTTTAAAACAAAATTTAGTTAGTACATTTCTACCTTCCCATCTGTAAAACGGAAAAGATTAGTTATTGAGTTTTAAGGTTACTATGACATCTGGGAGAAGTATGTTAAGTATATACAAGTTCTTTAAGGATACACGGTTTATATTTTAGAGCAAACAATCCTTACAAAATAACTATTCAAACAGCACTTAATTTTCTTACCTAAACACACTCAATGATTGCCCAGATACAATTCCTGAACGGAAATATGCCATTGTCTCTGTGAAGGCTAAAGTTGTGATTTAAGTTTTAATTACTACACCTTAAGAGATCTATAAAACAAAAAACTACCACTAACTTATAAGCCCCACTTGCTCAAGGTAACTTCCAGGAATGCTAGGGGCTGTTGTTCATGACAGATAGCGAGGGTGGTTGCCCCAACTGCACAGGATGTGCTCGATCACATGTAGGCGGGAGGTACATACCCTTGTGGGGTTTGCCCCTGACAAATGTAATTTGGTGCCATACGCTGGGAATCCAGGGTAGAGACCTGGCCAGTGTCCATTGTTCCTGGCCACTATTTAATAAAGCCCGTTTCACGAGTCACCCACAAATCGTGGCAGTGGTTTTTTTCTTGCCTGGTGATATTAATATCTCTTTGCTAAATTTGGTGAAATAAGGAAATGAGACTTTATCAAACTCCAAAAATGGTAGACAGCACGAGACTATTTCTTAAAAGAATTATATGATTTGAGTATAAAAACATTTTAAAAACAAATTTTGTGGACAAAATTTCATTGGTAGCGTTTGTCTGGCCTGTAGGGAGCCCTCAATAAAATCCCCATCACATAAAACAGCTCCATAGCACAGGCCTGTAACCCAAACACTTTTGAGGTGGAACACAAGGAAAGAGCTGAAGGTTAAGGTCCTCTTCCCTACAGAGGAAGTTACTGTACAGAGAGAAAGGTGGGTGTGACAGGAACAGAGGCAAGTGAGTCGCTGAAGCTCATTGATCTATCACCCTTGCCTTAGGGATGATCCTCAGGTTCAGTGAGAGAGAGAGAGAGAGGGAGAGAGAGAGAGAGAGAACTAGTGTTGGAAGGACGTAGAGGAAATGGAGCTTTATTGTACTGTTTATCCAGACAATTTATCAGGCTCTAACTTAGCACATCCCATCTTGTCCATAGGGAATATATTCTAAGATTCCCAGGAAATATCTGAAACTATAGATAGAACCAAACCTTACGTATTCTGTGATAAGTTTCTTTTTTACTATAAGGTCATTTTTGAGGCAAAATAACTTTTATTTTCCTACAAAGAATTTAATGTATAAATTAGACAAAATCAGAGGTTAACCATAATTAATAATAGGTCAGTCACAAAGATAAGTCACAAGGGAGTTATGTGAACATGATTGTATTAGTACATTTCTCTTGCTGTGATAAAACACCATAACCAAAGGCTACTTAAGAAAGAGAGAGTTTATTTTTGGTTCATGGTTCCAGAGGGATAAGCATGTATGGCAGTAGGAAAACAACAGGGCAGCAGCTATGGCAGCAGGAACAGCAAGCTGTGAGCTCACATCTTGAACTGCAAGCAGAAAAGACAGAGAGCCAACTGAAGATGGCAGAAGGCCTTTTAATCTCCAGTGACATACTATACCAGGCAGGTGGCGCCAACCAAACCTCCCCAGACAGTGCCAGCAGTTGGTCGCCAAGTGTTCAAATGCCTGAGGCTGTCTGGGACATTTCTCATTCAAACTAATACAAAATATCTTATTGTACCATATTCACCCTGCTTGTGATAATATGGGGTGACACATGTCTATGTGATAAGACAAAATGAGGTGAGTAGTATGACATGACATAGAAGAATGACATATTCACTTGAACACAAACTGTAATCTCTCAGTGGTCACCGTGAAAACCCTTGTGGTACTGAATGACTGGCACAGGCAGAGTGTACAAAGTGACTGTGTGAGACAAAAGAAGGGCTGAGGCTCTGAAGGTAAGAGGACAAGACTCCATCACACAACTCAACGTTGGAATTTTCTATTCCATAATACAGGGTCATGGCTGATTACAAGTGACCAACACCATGTAGAGTGAAATAAGGTAATACTTAGTATGTGACCTCACATGCATGTTCCTAGACGTTTCTTCAAGAGAAATGGTACTGAAGGGATATCTCCGTGGTTAGGGGAATATATAGCCCTTGCGGAGGACCCAAGTTCCAAGTACCCATGCTGGGCAGCTCACACTGCCTTGCTCCAGTTTCAAGAATCCTGAGTCCCTCTTTTGGTCTCTATGGACTGCACTCACATCTTCACATACCCACACATAGATATGCATTTAGAAACACATAATTTAAAATAAAATAAACCCTTTGAAAAATAGAATGTAGTCCTATATCAACACAAAGGCATGCACACAAATGTTGATTAGCAGCTGAATGCATAAAAGCCTCAAACTGCATTCAAATATCCATCTCTTAGTGGGTGGATAAACTCCATGTAACATGGATTCCCCCCCTACTCCCTTGGTTTTTCAAGACAGGGTTTCTCTGTGTAGCCCTGGCTGTCCTGGAACTCACTCTGTAGACCAGGCTGGCCTAGAACTCAGAAATCCACCTGCCTCTGCCTCCCAAGTGCTGGGATTAAAGGCGTGTGCCACCACTGCCCAGCTAACATGGATCTTATATGATGAAACATCACCCAACAAAAGAAAGCAAACCAGTCATCAAAGCATCAAGCTGGACAGATCTGGCATGTCTCCTGCCACGGGAAAGGAGGGAGACACAAGTGGGAGTACCTTGGAGTGTTCCAGTGCAGTGAAGTTGCCAGAATGTGGGCTGAGGAGATTCAGGGAGCTAAAGGAGCTTTATGGATTGAGGAAAATGTTTTGAGATGTGCTTACATAATTATAACCTTGCCAAACTCTTAATCAGAAACCTAAGATTAATCGACTATAAACCTGATTTAAAAGAAATGTTGGAAGAACAAGGCAGGGTGGAGGAAAATGGTGTCCTTGAACCTAAGGCCTCTGCTAACCCTCCAGCAACACACATTTCCATCCACCAAGAGGGGCCAAAGTCACTATCAGTTAAACCATTTAGCTTTGGGTTTTATCTTCCTTGCAGCCAAAAATCTTGCTAACATTGCAAAGAAGTTACAAGTCTCATAGATGTTAATGACTTTCAAATGGTAATGAATTCTACTAAGTACAAACAGGAACAGTAGTGCAGGTAAACCTACACTGAGAACATTTTCCAAGCGTTAGGATTTAATACCGAGTTTTATGATTCAGAACATATTGCTGCGTGTATGTTTCAAGATGAAAACTGACAGAATATAGAAATACAAATTTTGGAACTAGTGAAAGAACATCTTCTGAATGAATGTGATGAGAAACAAGAAAGAAAGGAATTTAGACACTAAAGCACCCAAGTCTGAGTCATCAGGGGAAAAAGATTAGGAAAATTCAGATTTTAAACAAAGCTGTTTTGATAGCTCTTAGGAGCTCTGAGTTATTTGCCACCAACACACACAAAGGCTTTCTCGGTTGTATGCCCGCTCTTAGGCGTGGGGAGTGTTCTGTTGTCCAAAGAATTAGGTGTTATAAAATGCTTATACCATCTCAAGATAATAAGAAAAACCCCAGCATTTAGTAGGCGCACTTTACAAGCCCAAGATCATTTCAAATCAGCTAAAGTGTTAAAGGTGTTGCCCAGGCAAAACATTTAGGGAAAAAAAACAAAACAATCTTTGTTATTTAATGTGATAAAAGGAGGTTACTTCAATAAAAATACTTTGCTTGCCAAAGAGCTCGGTTTTGTTTTATAAAATCAGAAGTCCATTTACAACTCCTAAACCCCCAATCCCTGGAGATCTAAGTAATTACTGGCATAGAAATTTTGAAAACAATATAATTCAGGTAATTAGAATCCAAGCCTGTCAGACATCCATGTCCTCTGATTTGTTTGCTGTGGAGATGCTATAGTTGGCAGGAAATGTCTCAAAGATTCATGTAGTAAAGGTTTGCTCCCTCGCTCCTGGGGCTTTTGAGAAGTAATTGGCCCAGCAAGATGCAAACTTTGTCAACATATTAATCCACTGATGAGTGCTAGGTTATAGTGGTGAGTGTCCTGCATCCACCCCAGGGCTCGGGCCTCTGGGAGAGGAGAGATATGGGAAGTTTGACCGAGCTCACCCCATGCACCACTGTTCAGGTATAAGGCTGTAAGAAGCCGTGGGACACTGCCTGGGGGTGGGGGAGCAAGGGGGGATACATGGAGCAGGCTCTGTCTGGTTCTCCCTCTCTTGGGCATCCCAGGCACTGCTGGATGCCACAGGAAGAGCTGAGAATGGAGTGGGGGCCCTCGGGCTGGATCTAGCCCAGGACAGGAGGGGTGGGAAGGTGGGGAGGAGCCTGGCTGGTTCCCACCAGGAATCAAGTCTTTGGCTTGTCGCCAGCTAGTTAGGTTGGTTTGGTGTCTGGGATGCTGAGAGGACTTCTTTGGGAGACTACACGCTGCTCTTTAGACAAAGGTCCATTCCATCATTCCCCATGGTGGATCTCAATGAAGAGAGACAGTCCATGGTTTTAAGGCATTTATTGTCATGGTAGAGAGTGGTGATGAGTGAAAACGTAACCCCCCTCCCCAACCTCAGGGCAGGCCTGAGATTAAAATACCTTTTTCGGGGGTGGGATGGGGTGGGGAGAAAGAAGGGGAGTTTATTGGCTAAGCCTCTAGGTTCCTCATTAAAATGGAAATGTCTTGAGGCTACATGACCACACCTCTACCCCTGGAGGGGCTTGGGCTACGTGACTGATGGTCACATACCTATAGAGATCTCTGGCCTCGTGTCAGGAGCTTGGGGCCCAGAAGCATGGCAAAACACCTACAGTCCCTTGTACGGTTGTCCCCTTCTGGATAGCCCCAACTGGGGCTCCGGGGTTTTAAACCTTAGCTCAACCAGAAATCAGGCTGCCTTTCACGGTCCCACAGGTGAGCTCATACTCAAATGAATTATCAAAAAGTTGGATCTAGTCGGAGAAAATAGGTAACAAGGGACATGTCTTTTCTCATCTGAGGAAACTCGAATGGCTGAGATGCACCTAAAGAAATGTTCAACATCCTTACTCATCAGGGAAATGCAAATCAAAACAACCCTGAGATTCCACCTCACACCAGTCAGAATGGCTAAGATCAAAAACTCAGGTGACAACAGATGTTGGTGAGGATGTGGAGAAAGAGGAATACTCCTCCATTGCTGGTGGGAATGCAAGCTGATACAACCTCTCTGGAAAACAGTTTGGTGGACCCTCAGAAAAATGAACATAATACTACCTGAGGACCCAGCTATACCACTCCTGGGCGTATACCCAGAAGATGCTCCAACATGTAATCAAGACACATGTTCCACTATGTTCATAGCAGCCATATTTATAATAGCCAGAAACTGGAAACAACCCAGATGTCCCTCAACAGAGGAATGGATACAGAAAATGTGGTACATTTACACAATGGAATACTACTCAGCTATTAAAAACAATGACTTAATGAAATTTGCAGACAAAATGAATGGAACTTGAAAATATCATCCTGAGCGAGGTAACGCAGTCACAAAAGAATGAACATGGTATGTACTCACTGACAAGTGGTTATTAGCCCAAAAGTTCAAAATACCCAAGAGTCACATCACAGCAACCATAGGGCTGAGTGTAAGGTCCAAGATGGAGGACTTGGAGAAGGGACTGAAGGAGCTGAGGGAGTTTGCAACCCCAGGGAGGGAGCAACAGTGGCAACTGTCCTGACCCCTCAATACTCCCGGAGACTGGATCACCAACCAACACATGGAGGGACCCATGGTGCTGGCCACATATGCATCAGAGGAGGGTCTTGTTAGCCATCAGGGAGAGAAGAAGCCCTTGGGCCTGAGGGTGTTAGATCCCCCAGTACAGGAGAATGCCAAGGAGCGATGATGAGAGTGGGTGGGTGGGTGGGTGGGTGGGGGAATACCCATAATGGCAGGGGGAGGAGGAGGGAATGGGGAGGTTCCAAAGGGGAGATCTGGAAGGGGGGAAACATTTGAAATGGAAATAAAGTGTGAAAAGAAAGAGTGTGCCTTGGGCCTAGACTGCTTCTTTCTCTCTTTGCTTCCTAGCTGCCATGGAGTGAACAGCCTGATCTGATTCATACCCTTCCCACCTTAATGATCCACCTTAACACAGTCCCAAAAGAATGGGGGCTCTGTACCCCTGAACTGGTGAGGCAATCTTTCTTCTCACAAAGTTGATTTCCTCTGGTATTTTGTCAGAGTTATAGAAATTTGACTAAAGGTGACCACTGTGAAATAAGACTATTACCATCCAAAAGACATGATTATTGACTGTCCATATAACTTAAAATGTCATCTTTTAGGGCTGGATCTAAGTTCAGTTCCTACCATGGAATTCTGATGGCTCGTAACTGCCTATAGCTGTGGCTTCAGGGGGTCAGATACCTCTTCTTAACTCTTTGGGCTCCTGCATTCAGTCATACATACACAAATGCATATAATTTAAAACAAAGTGTCATTTGTTCATATTTGACAAGCTCAGTAAAGCCTTTTTCAGAGACATTATTTTGTAGAATTTAGATGCAAAATACGTATTAAATTCTCAAATATGTTAAAAATCCACTATTTTACTAGCTAATATCTTACCCTGTTCATTTGCCTAATACAAACATCATTAAAAGTTAACAATATGACTCTATTTTTACTTTAGTTTCCTTTCCTCTCCCACTAACATATCTGTAATGGTGAAAAGCTTGAGCTGAAAAAGGAAGGAGGCGAGCTGACTTGATCATTTGCATGCACATGTATGTACTCAGTTGATGTTGAATTGATTGCCTGTTTGGAGACCAGCAAAAGAACCTCTAAAGGTTTCTAAAGGTTTCTTTTCATGCATTGGCGTTATTGTCTTCTAAGAGACCTGGGAAGAATTTTCTGCTCCCCAAGAATGCCTAGTCATTCCAACAACTTAAGATATACCCCCAAATAAACCTCATCATCTTCTCTCCTGACACTAGACTTTTTCATGGATATCTACTACTGAGACATAAACTGTGGAAGAAGGTTCCAGGTGTGCAAATGGTTGTCTTCTTCCACACAGATCCATCTCTGTTGCTCAACAATATGCAAAGGGTCAAATGGACTTCCATTTTTAAAACTCTTAAAGCACCCAGCCTGAGCTGTGTGCTGTATAGAAACCAAGGCTTCTCTTATTCACTGGGACTCTATCTCAATGACTCATTCATTTCTCACCAGGGCTAACAAATGTTTTAGTGTAACAAGTTTGTACAGGTTTTCTCTAACTCTCACTGTCAAGTTCAGGACCTGATGATGGAATAGAAAGCTAATGTGCACATAATACCAATTATAGCATGATCCCTTGTTCAGTTACATGAGGCAAAGCTACTGATGGAATCTGGATGTCCTCACTCTCAGTCTTCTCGATAAAGAGCTGCTGTTATTTCATGCAAGTAGAGGCACAAAATCATCATACTTCTTAAATCTCTTTATTATAAATACATATGTTTCATAAATATTTGGGGAAATATGGAGAAGTAGATACATGAAGGTGTGGGTCTACTGAAAGAAAACCATTCAAAGATGACTTCTGTTAGCTCTGTAAGTGGATTTGCCAGTTGCTATCTTCTTTCTTATTGCAGAGGCTGTGGATTATCAGTGTTTCATAGCTGTGCTCATACACAGGATGTCTTTACTCTACTTCTTTCAGTTAACTTTGTAGCATCTATGTATCTCCCCTGACTTGTAGTGTTCTTCTTACTGCCAAACAAGTCACCTCTCGTTCCTGAGTCCTCAAAATGCCTGTCATGTCAAGACCAGACCAGAAAGGCAGGGAGTTTATGTAGAAAGAAAGAGGACCTTAGAAGGAAGACTAAAGCCTGGCCTGGGGGCGTCTACCAGGAATTCTAGCAATTGGGGAGTCTGAGGCAGGAAGATGCAGAATTCAGGCCAGGCCAGCCTCATTAAAAAAGGAAAAAGAAAAGTTGGGGCTGTTGCTGCTCAGTGACTGAGCTCTTTTTACCTAGTATGCAGCACAAGCCCTGAGTTCAGTCTCTACACACACACACACACACACACACACACACACACCTCTAAAAGGGATAGAGAAGCAGGAAAGACAAGTTTTCTGTCTAGATGGGTGAGTCTAGGGCAGGCAGAGGAATATAGAGGAACATGACTGATTTTGTGGAGAGGAAATGCCCTGAGGCTTGGATACCTTTCTGTTCTGACAGCAAGGTGCAGATATTACTCATGCTGTTTCTAGTTCTCCCTGGCTACAGGACAGTTCTTAGACTCTGATCCTATTCTGAGAGGCTTCAAAATAAGGCTGTGACCTCATGAGGATCTTAAAGTTTATATAATAGGAGTTTGAAATGCATTTACTTCTATATAAACGGGACAGACTTGCTTTCCACATCTTGATTTTGTCAGGTAAAAGCATGTTGGCCTTCCCTAGTCTCCATAAACACTTAAACATTTACCTCATTTTAGCTTTAACATTTTCTACTCTTCTAAAACATGGATGGATCCTAATTCAACTAATTCTTTGGGGGTTACTATTTAGTTATTTTCAACATCATTAAAATTTTTTAGAGCAGGAGTTTTTCAGCTTTGCCAACACTGACAGTAATGGTTTATATTCTGTAGGCACTGGAAAATTAAACCAAGAAAACACAAACAGGACCTACATCTTCTTATGCCACTTTTTCTGATTTAAGTTTTTTCTTTATTCTTACCTGCATAAGATCTAAGAGAAAGGAAATTTAAAAAAATATCAAAGGACGTTGGACTTGGGGGCTTGTAGGCCATCTGAACCAAGATGGAAAAATAACACAATAAACTAATAGAGGCCTTAAGACTCTTGGGTACAGTAAATTATGGGAAAGCAAGTAGAAAATGTGTAATAGTTACAAGTTAATTAGCGTGGCTTGTTATAAAAAATTCATCTTTTCTTGTTAGATTTACTTACTTTATATGTAGGAATGCTTTGCCTTCTTGGTTTGTTTTTTGTTGTTGTTGTTGTTGTTGTTTTGGGTTTTTTGAGACAGGGTTTCTCTCTGTAGCCCTGGCTGTCCTGGAACTCACTCTGTAGACCAGACTGGCCTCAAACTCAGAAATCCACCTTCCTCTGCCTCCCAAGTGCTGGGATTAAAGGCGTGCGCCACTACTGCCTGGCTGCTTTGCCTTCTTGTGTGGATGTACATGCCAGTTGCTATACATGTCATAAGAGGGCATTGAATCCCTGGAATTGAAATTACTGGTATCTGTGAGTCACCATGTGGGTGCTTAGAAGTGAACCCAGAGCAAGAAGTGTTCTTAATCACCAAGCCATCTCTTCAGCATCTAAAGTCATTTTTTTTCTTACTGAAGAAAGAAAGTTTCACACATAAACTTATGTTGCTTTCCCATGGGGAAAATTCTACTCTGCTTTTATGCAGAAAGGCAGTCTGGGGATTCAGAATGCTCATACATCTGCTCCTTGTGAACTGTTTTCAACTCACAATAACCTTCGTGCCCAAATAGTTTATTCTGAGGTGTCATATGCTGCTTCACAACTGACCTGTAGTAAAAGGAGCTTCAAGAAAGAAGGAGACCGATTGGTGGCAATTTGACAGTTTCTGACTGTCTGTCTTACTTTTATGTTACTATATAAAATACACTGGTAAAGACAACTTAAGAAAGGCAGGAAGTAAGGTGGAGAGATGGCTCAGTGGTTAAGAGCACAGACTGTTCTTCCAGAGGCTCTGAGTTCAATTCCCAGCAATTGTATGGTGGCTCACAACCATCTGTAATAGAATCTGATTCCCTGTTCTGGCATGCTTGAAAACAAGGCACATAGAATAAATAAATCTTTTTTTTTTTTTTTTTGGAAGGAAGGAAGGAAAAGGAAGGGTTCATTATGATTCACAGTTCCAAGGTTCAATCCATCACAGTGGGGGAAGTAATGGCACCAGAAGTGGGAGGTGGCTGTTCACTTCACATCCACAATCAGGAAGAGGATGAAAACGAATGTTTTGTTCAGCTACCTATAACCTTTTTATGCAGTCCAGGACCCAAACCCAGGGAACGGTGTGAGTGTTCCTCCCTCATGCTATCCAATAAAGACAACCCTTCTCAGGCATGCCCTGACTCTAATCTAATCTAGATGTTCCTCAGCGGTAAACTCAAAGGCTTGTCTTCTCGGTGATTCTAGACCCTGCCAAGTTGGCAATCAATATAAGTCATCAAAGGGTCCCTCTGTTAGTCTGGTTTGTCCTGTGCCTCTCTATATCATCCTCATTTCTAGACTAAGGCCCAGGGTGGTTTTTTGTTTGTTTGTTTTTATTATTATCTTCATTAGTTTCTGCCTGTGGGAAACTTGGCACTTCCTGGGCTCTTAAGATTATTATGTGCCTCTGTCCTCAAGAACAGTTTGTGCGATTAAACAACAGGAGAGAAGTTATAATGGGTTAGACAAGACAGGCCAAATTTTCTTTTCTTTCCTTTTTGATAAAATAAAACTTTGTTATAAAAAGATATCTTGCTAACAGCCACAACAACAACAACAACAAAAAACATGCAGCAAACTAATAATTCAATTTTCTTTCTTATTTTTTAAGATTGATTGATTGATTGATTGATTTATTGTTGTTGTTTTTCCAGACAGGGTTTCTCTGTGTAGCCCTGACTGTCCTGGAACTCACTCTGTAAACCAGGCTGGCCTGGAACTCAGGCCAGCCTCTGCCTCCCAAGTTCTTCGGATTAAAGGCGTGTGCCACCACTGCCCGGCTTATTTATTTATTATATGTAAGTACACTGTAGCTGTCTTCAGACACCTTTTCTTCTCTTCTCACTCAGGTCCGGCTCGCTCCTTCCCAGCTCCAGCCGGATCTGGCCCTGTTTGCTGTAGGTGTCTTCAGATACCCCAGTAGAGGGCATCAGATCTCATTACGAATGGTTGTGAGTCACCTTGTGGTTGCTGGGATTTGAACTCAGGACCTTCAGAAGCGTAGTCAGTGCTCTTAACCGCGGAGCCATCTCTCCTGCCCTAATTCAATTTTCTTAATGCTGAGACTACCCTTGAGTAGGAAGGTAGTAGTCGACCACCTTTCCAATGTTCGTTTTGAAAACACATAGTTTGATCACTCTCCTTCATACATTCTTTTTATTCTTTAAACTTTATGTTCTGTCTATGGAAATATTTATGAAGCAAGAGGCAAAATGGCTTCCGCGTTCCTTTTGCCACCACATATACTCCAAGTATGGACAGGTCTTAATTGGTTCAAGTTTTGTCCTTAGTTTCAGCAGACTGTGACCCCAGGTTATATGAACTAAAATAGTGAACACTCTAGGTGCATGACAAGAAATCTGATAACAGCAGAGGCTTGCAAACAAAACAAAAAAATCTAGAATCTCAGTGTTTCAATTCTTGCTTTAAGTACTTGATAGCTTCATGTTGCTGGTTTGTAAACTACGAAGTAATAGACCGATTTAATCATTTTAGAGTTCTTTTGGATACCACTACATATAGCATGGATATAAGCTGGATCGGGAAGGGTAACAGTGATTGGCAGTGTGCAAACCCCAAGCCTCAGAAATAATGGATAAGCACTGAGCTACATACCCCTTTGATGATAGAAGTTTTATAATACATGTAAATTTTTGTCATTTGTTTCACATATTTCTTCCCCATGCAAGTTTACATAATTTTATTTGTATGAAAATGAGAATAGTATAGAAAGCACATACAATCTTGATACTGATCAACCTGGGTGTGCTGGCTAGTGTTATGACAACTTGATACTCAAACTAGAGTTATCTGAAAGGAGGGAACCCTAAATTGATAAAATGTTTTCGTAAGAACAGGTGTTTTCTTAATTAGTGAGGGCCCAGCCATGGTGAGTGGAGCCATTCCTAGGTCCTGGGTTCTGTAAGAAAGCAGGCTGAGAAAACCAGTAAGATGCATCCCTCCATGTCCTCTGCATCAGCTCCTGCCTCCTGGTTCCAGCCTGTTTGAGTTCCTGTCCAGGCTTTATTCAGTGATAGACTACAAGCACTATCTACACACAAAGAAATTAATGATAGTCCTATACTAATTACTGTAATGTCATTGTGACCACAGTCCTTGATAAGGATTGCATAGTTTTGGTTCATAAATATAGAATTTAGTCCATTAGATATGACAAAGCTGCCCAGTTCACATCATGGTGCTGGAAAAAAAAAAGAAAATTCAGTGACCAGCTTGCTTCTCTGTCACTTCTTTTCCTTGGGACTGGAGCCATGGGATGATGCAACTCATTGTCAAGATTGATCATCCCTCCTTAGTTAACACACACACACACACACACACACACACACTCATACTTAGGCTCATACACACACCATACATGCACACACTGCACATACAAACACACATGCACTCACACATACACTCATACATACCACACACACAGTGACACACACACTCTCTCACACACTCATACATACACACCAACACACCTCAAGGTGTATCTCATCACCTCTTAGAGTATTCTAAAGCCCTTCAATTTGATGTGAAGATTAAATATTGCATATATGTGGTCTTCTTACCACATTTATTAGTTAATGGGAATGGTAATTTAGTATTATATGGAATGTAGGCACTTTATAATCTTTTCAAAAATAGAGTTCCAAAATAACATTATTATATCAAATATACTCCTTTTACTTCATTCAAAAGACTATACAACATAGGTTATGCTCTACCTTCTGCTTACCTGTTATATTCAGTTACAAAAAGTATATAATTGGTAACAAGTCAGGAAGCAACTGTATACAATTAAGATTACATCTGTTTGTCTGAGTTCTGGAAAGACAAATGTTACATCTCAGGCAAGTAATGCCAACAGTGCTTTTATTACATGGGATTTAATAGAATACTTAAGGTCCTTCTCATGAATGATACCCATAACTAGTAATGGAAGGTTTTCCTTCCAAGATCATTCTCCAGTGATAATTTCATAATTACATGTATTTATGACACAGTGCTCTCACATCTATGCTCAGGCTTCACCTGATGCTTCTGGAATTCACCTGTGGAAGGCAGGCATTGCAGTATTAGCCCATGCCTCACAAATCTTTTTTCTCTTTTAAGTAATAGAAGTGGAGGCTGCCTAAGCCCCATTCCTTGCCAGTGACATTAGCAAAGCTGCGATAATGTGCTAAGCTATGAACATTTAAGGGCCAACACCAGCAGGAAATCAACAGTAAGGAGTTTTCACCACAGTGCTGAAAGGTGCTCAGTCAACTATGGAAGTGAAAGATTACTGAACTCATGTGTGAGATCAATTGTCCTCTGGTTTTGTCTGCATAGAATCTGCAGGATTATCTCATCCTGCATAGATCCTTGTTTTGTGAACTTATTTAATAATTTCACGGTGGACATTTTAACTTACAACAAATATAAATTAATAAATAACTAACAGGTAGGAATCAGCACAGAGATGATGCTGTAGAAAGGAAATCACCCAAAGCATTGGCCAGTAAAATGTGAGGGGGTTTTAACCTCCTGCCACCAAAACTCCATGGAAATGCCAAATATAGTTTTAAGAAGAAAAAAAAGCATCATGTAGCAACAGAAAGGAATATGAATGTTGGCCATTCACACACAAAAACCCATAGTCATTTGTGCTGAAAATGCTTCACAAATAATAATACCAAAGAAAGAGAAGGAATACCTTTGTTAAATATGCTCTTTAAAAGACACACATACCTGAATTCAGTAGAGAAAATGACAACCAAAGAACACTGTCACACCATACAGTTTGGAGGTGTTAACACCAGAAGGAAATCACAGGTGTCTCATCACCAGAGGCAAAGCATAAACACTGCTTGAGACGTTTAGAGCATGACTGCTACAAGGTTAACGCAGTGATGTACTGGTACCATCGATACCCATTTCTCAGGTAAGAGAAAGCTACCATGCCCTGGCAATATCCAGTGTAACTTGCTCAGAGATTTCTGAAAGAATACGTGGAGTTTTTGTTGTTTGTGGTTATTTGGTTGTTTGTTTTGTTGGTTTGTTTTTTTTTTGTACTGAATTGAAAGGTAAGAGATGGTGTTTATGTTCTGAGGTAGATTGATTGAACAGAAGATAAGATGAGATATATAGAAACAGCCAGAAGAGCCAAACAGGTTGTCCAGATCCATTTCTTTTTTCAAATACTCCTGAGCCTGATCTCTACAAAAACATGGTGTCTGCTTTCTTACAACTTGAGAGGGACTTAAAACTAGAGGGACAGCTATTAAGTTGTTACTGAGAAAAATTATAGGATTCACTAACTTAAACCAGCAGGCTGGGTCAAAGGAAACCTTTGCGGGAGTAATATGTAAAACGGGATATGCATGATTATGAGTTGTTAAAAGACAGATGCGGAAGAGAGGATATGTGCAAAGGTCCTGAGGAAGAAAGGATGCTGGACACCACACAACAGCACTGAGATGGGTATCGCACAGCATGGCCAAGTAAGACGAGAGAATTTCCCAGTGCACAGATTTTTAGCTTTATTGTTACTCTTCCTCAAACAAGGAGGTAGACAATTCCTGATTATTCTACTGAGCATCTAGAGTTCCTATTTAGAGTTGTCAATGTTTATTGAAATTTGAATACATTTACCTGGAATCCCAAGGGATTTGGAAAGAACTAAATGATTTATATCCACATAGGAGTTCCTTTAATTCCAGGCTGAAGAGTTATTCTGGAATCCTTGACATTTGGGAACAGACCATAATTTTACCAGTGTATTTTCTCCTTGTATCATTTGACCTACACAGGAAACCTTTTAGTAGGAAATCATATCAAGCTACCCAAAAACCATCTCTATTTCTATTTGGTCTTAAAACAAGACTAGGAAACCAACCAACCAGAGAAGTATTACCACATATATGGAAATTCCCTAGAATTTAGAGACTATTTTTCTCTGAAAAGTTAAAACTTTTTTTCACTTAAACTCAAATTTATTGCAATAAAGAGAAGCCATTCTAAAAATGCTTGATTTATGTGTTTAGATAGCTTTACATACCAAGCTAAAAATAGCATCATTCATTTTCTATGGCTGTTAAACAAATCACTGCAGACTGGTGCCCTAAATAGTATAGACTTATTCTCTTACAGTTTGGGGGATGGGGAAATAGACATCCGAAAACAAAATTTCAGTAGCTGCACAATAGGATCCAATCCATGACTTTTCCAGCCTTTAGAGGCAGCCCACAAATTTCTTGGCTTACAGCCTCATCCATCTTTAACGGCAGCAGTGTATCAAACCCCACTTCTCTCTGCCTCTGACAACCCTGCTACCTTCTTGTAGAAGAAGCTCACGATCTCCAATAGCCCATCCAGCCAGTTCAGAACCGGCACTTCGTGCCAAATCCTGATATAATGACATCTGTGAAGCCATTTCGGGACGTAAGGTAGTAACACAATTACTTTTGTTCATTTAAGCTCCCAGTGGATAAAAAGCCCACTATGTGTTACTGATGGCTAAATGACTGAATGGTAAGCTAATGGAGAGTTAAAAATGTTGTACACCAAAGCTAAATTATCTCGTGCTTATTTTTCATCCCTTTGAAAGCCGTTCACTGCCCACCCCACCCTGTGTCTAACCTAACATTCTCCTGACTATCAAACCCTTAAATGTATTTGTAACAAGATGCCAGCTTCCACCTGTCCAAAAGCTACAAATACCACCAGAAAGCATCCAAGACCGCTAACAGAGGCTTCCCAACTTCGCTATAACGTACATGCCTGATATTTCCACTAGCTTATTTTAAAGATGTCTTTACTTATAACTTTTTTTGTTCCGTCACTATAAATCTTCATGAAAGTAGTCCCCAATTGGAACCCAATTTTTGGATAAGCCGGATGTGGGTTCCTGGGCCACCGACACTCATATTTGGCTTCAGAACAAACTTGTATTCCCTTTGAAGTGAGAGTTCTATTTGAAGGTCGCGAGTTATTTGAAAAAGCAAAAGCAGTTATTTAGGAGATAAACATGTAAAATTATTTTTTAATTCAAATGGAAGAATTGCGGCCACATCTCCAAAACTGACTGGGCCTCGGACTCCTTTTTGTTATCAACTAAAGAAGGAAAGGCGTGCCGACCACAGAGCTGTGAACACAGAGATGGCACTTAAGAATTGCAAACATAGTCAAGTTATCCTTATGCATGAAAGCAAAAATGGAGATATTTTCAAATATGTAAATGTCAGAACACATATGCTATAGAGCGAATGTTTGTGTCCCCCCCGGATTCATATGTTAAATCCTAACATCCAATGTGATGATATTTGCGAAGCAGGTTCACTGCGCACTGGTTCCCAGCTTATCTAAGTCTGGTGAGACAGAACACCCACACACATAACACGTTACACGAAGCAGATTTATTACTTACACACAGGCAGCAAGGGACAACAGAAGCCTAGGATTCCTTGAGAGCTGCTTTCCCAGCTCAGCAAAGCTGGCTGGGCTAGAGAGAGGATTGCAAGGCGCATGCTTCACTTGCCCACCAGCCGAGGGGTCTCCCCAAAGCAGCTCATCCAGGCTTTTAGAACCCAGAATTAGAAGCCTCTCACCTGTTTGAGGGAGGGGAAACAGGAACAAATACTGGGCTGTACTGGTCAGCTCTCTGAATCTTAATAAACGTTCCTAGCACTTCCTAAGGTCTCCTCTCTCCTTTCTCCTTTTCTATCCTGCCCCTCCCCACTTCTACCTCCTTCTTTTCTTTCTTGTCCTGGGAATTGAATCCAGGGCCTGGCATAAACTAGGCAGGTAAATAACTACTGAGATATCTCCAGCTGTGGACTATAATCCTTGAGAATTACAGGAAGAAACTGGAGATTGGTCTATGGCTGGCCACTAAGAGAGCTGTTTTTGTAGTTTTTGAAAGTGGGGACTTCGAGAGGTGATCAGGACACTAGAGCTTATAAATAAATGGGTCTTTTATAAATGGGATAATTTCCTTTTAAATGATCCTAAGAACCCTGTCTGTCATGTGATCACAATGACTCACATCGAAGGGGCTTCTATTAGTCAAACACATCGAAAGGAAAAGTTCCCAGTAGAATTAGAAACAATTTGGATGCCAGGCAGTGATGGTGCACACCTTTAATCCCAGCACTTGGGAGGCAGAGGCAGGTGGATTTCTGAGTTCGAGGCCAACCTGGTCTACATAGTGAGTTCCAGGACAGCCAGGGCTACACAGAGAAACCCTGTCTCGAAAAAAAAAAAAAAAACAAAGAAAGAAAGAAAGAAAGAAAGAATGAATTTGGGTTTCATGAGTTTCCAGGAATGAAGGAAAAAAAATGACACAAAACAAAAACAAAAACAAAAAGAAAGAAAGAAAGAAAGAAAGAGAAGAACAAAAACAGAGAAAGGAAAAGAGATAAGCCAGATGGATGATGTGATGCTGGACGGGGCACAGGTCACCATGAGTCAGGTTGTAGATGGAGTCACTGAAGTCTGAACTGGCTACTATCACTAAAACACGGCTGCTGTAATCTCAGCTTGTCTTCTACCCACCTCCCTCTTCCTTCAGTCAGCATACGCCACTGCTGAGCAGGAAGGAGCCAAGAAGCATAAGCACATGAAGAAGTCTTTGCCAGAGACAGCCATAAGCACCCAAAGCCCTGAAGCTCTTCACAAACTGGAGGAAGGCTTTCGAGTCAGTTTTAATCATATCTAGGGACAGGAGGAAGTGCTGAATACTCATCTGAGCTGCACATGAATTTGGGGAATTACAGCTGGCAGATGCCTGTGATAAGGAAATGTTAACAAAATCAAATACTTGCATGAGATTTCATTTCAAAATATACCTGAAATTTGTCTTGCTTGTCTTCCCAGCTTGAATTCTTTTTTTCTCCATCTCTGCTGGTGAGATTCACTCTGAGTGACTTGTGAGGCTTGTATTCATGCCCTTGGTTTTCTTATCTCCTAAAGGTAATCACCTCCATCTCAACTCCATTGGGTTTTTTCATTCTTTTTTGTTTTATTTTGTGTGTATAGCTATTTCACCTGTGTGTGTGCCTTTGCACCTCATGCATTATAGTGCCCAAGGGGAGCAGAAAGTGTATCAGATCTCCTGGGACAGGAGTACAGTGGGCTGTAAGTTGCCATTGGGTGGTGGGAATCAAACCTCGGTGCTGTGGAAGATGAGTCAATTTTCTTAACTACTAAGCTGCCTCTCTAGCTCCCCACTTTCAACTCCTGATTCAGAGACACTGCACTATGCTGCAGCTCCTCACTGCCATGTTTTACTTAGCTCTTTTCTCTGCATCTGAGCCCAGAGTTGACACACATTTTTTATGCAAGTGGGGTAGGAGGCCTGGGAGTTTAAGTACAACTGTCCAGGCCTTAGACTGAAGGCTGTGCTCTTCAGACTTCAGAACCTAAGTGGCCATTTTAGTGTTGAAACAACAAGTAGACCCCAATTCTTTCAGAGAGACAAGAGAGGTGGCATACCTTTGGCTTGCTTGATTAACTTAATATGGCCACTGGAAAAGATCTTGGCTAAGAATACAGCAGAAAAAAAATCACACAGATTTTGACAGCAACAGTGCTGTTGTTGATCAAAGCCAACTTAGTTACTTTTGCCCTCAAATATTAGTAGAAGTTTCCTTGCTGAATACTGAAACTTAGGGTGGGGCATGGAGCTCAGCTGATAGGCTACTTGCCTAGCATGCACAAAAACCCAGTTCTTCCCCAGCACTGTATAAACTAGGCCTGAGCAGAAGAGGAAAGATCAGGAGTTCAAAGACAGCAATGGATACATAGTATGAGTCTATGAGTGTGAGGTTTGTCTCAAGTACATGAGACATTATTTTTTTCAATTGAACCTTGAATCTATTTGAAAGGATTTAAAGCTACATGGTCTCATCTAAGTAAAGATTTTATGTATATATATATATATATATATATATATATATAGAGAGAGAGAGAGAGAGAGAGAGAGAGAGAGAGAGCGCCTGCCAGAGTTCCATTCCAGGGAACAATGTGAGGAGACCCACTTAAGGTAGAGACAAATGGTGGAGGTAAGCCAAACAGGAAGAAGACACTGTAGGTATAAGAAAATATGAGACACAAATTATGTTGATATCTTCATGCCTGCAGGTCTGTCAGTCATTTTTCTCCTTTATTTACTTTTTCATAGAAAGATAGAATAGCTAATTAGTTTCTACTTAGCTCTTTAGGCTTTTCAACAAATTTATCAAAGAAAGCAAAACAAAACAAAACAAACAACAATAACAACAACAACAAAATAAAAAAGTGAACAACAACAACCCCTTAGCTTTCAAAGGAATTATTGGGTGACTGAATTATATTTCAATTATATTTCTCACCTTTCATAATTTCTATGGGTATTTTCTGGAGAGATGAAACTTGCTAAGTATTTTCATATAAGTGCCAAGAATGTAAAAATCCCAAGAGCTAGTCTATCAGGTTACTCTGCAATAGAAACTGCTTCCCCTTTTAATATTCCAACCTATGGTGTTGAACTGAAACTGATATGGCTTCTTGTCACTCTTTCTGAGTGTCACTTCTTTCTGAGGGCCTTGCATCACAAAGCAACCAGTCAGGAGCAAGAGAAGCTTTCCCTTGCTCTGGCTCCTAGAAATAGCTGTGCAGTCCAAACACAGTATTCAGACCTGTTGCATCTAGATTAAAGGCTAAGGTTTTGGGATTGTTTGGGCTCTACTTAATAACAGCAGATAGTCACTGTCTTCCTTACTAGGGAACACTTGACATGAAAACCTTCCAATGCAACATTTCTTCTTTATCAGATAGGTGAAGAGGGCATTGCCTGTCACAATTCCTAAAGCAGCTATTTAAGAACATCTGATTACCTGTCCTGGGATCAAACAAATACAAGTATGTTTGTTCAGAGTGACACTTTCTGCTTTGTAATGCCACTAGCCCTGTTTTTCTCTCTTTGGTCCTTTTGCCATGGTCTGATGGTTATTCTTCTACAAATCTTGGATATGGGGTCAGTATTGGTTGTCTGGTATAAAACACTTGGAACAAAACTATGTCATTATTTCTATCTGTACTGGGGTCAAAGTTTATATGCATTGCCTCATATGTACAAAAAATGTAATTTTAATTTATGTAGTTGACAGAGTCAAAAAAAAAAAAAGTAAGTTGTATTATTTTCTGTGACTCTATAGACTCTACTTCCATAGATGGCTAACAAAGCCACCAACCATTTCTACCATTTGTCTCAATGACACTATAAAGATATAAGCCAAATAAAAACATACTTTGATAACTAGCAGAAAATAGTCTTCTATTGTTTAAGAGACTACACTGGTTGTATTCATATAAAGGTAGTCCATTAATCACAACTGCTTTTTTTTTCCTATATAGAAACCTTTCCTGTTGCACATTCTGCATGATTTTCTCTAGACTGACTTAATTCAATCACCTGTGGAAATGTGCATATGATAATGGGTGAGGTGGAAAGATATTGGCTCTTTGACTCATGACCCGAATTATCAGTGGACTCCAGTGGGGCTTTGTTCATGCTGTGAGTCACTGAATATGTCAGATTAACATCTTTAATTATCTAGTGTGATAGAATGCAAAACCTCAAACATCAAAGCAGAAAAATTGTTAATAGACTAAGAAACCTAAAGTCTGCATGGCATGATGTAGCTATTTAATTTATCATTGCTTCTCTTAAAACAATTTAAAAATCAAAATTACACAGCTATGATTTTGCTAAAAATAAACCACTAAAACATGTACATTCATATTTCTTCAGTAGTCAACAGCCTATAATACAAATGAAGCTGTAAACTGACCATGTACTCAGTTACAGCCAGTACATTCTACAAAGGAAACAAAACCACACTTATTCTTCCAAAATGGTCATATGCCAATATGAAATGCTTCATTCATGATCTCCATATAATATGAGAACCTGCTGACTTCCCAAGCTTGTATATTTGAAGAAAGAGTTATTGTAGGTATGGAGTCATAACAGCTTTCCTTAACTAAATATAGGAGATATTTTCATACTATGGAAATTAGTAAGATATACAATAAACTATACAGTATACTGATCTTTCCCTCATACATTCCATTGGCCACCCTCGCTGGCAGATAGCTAATGAGCTCAGCATTCCAGAGCTCATAGTCCCAGAAGAGCAGTATTCACTATGTACATCTCTACGATGGAATGAAACAAGACAGGGTATGCTGAAAGACAAAAGCCTCAAAGAAGTTGGCATGTGAAAATCTTCTATAGACACACATTTTACTTTTTTTACATAATTTTATAGAAAACTAATTAATATATGTGGAATGGACACCTGTGATGGAATCACAAGGATCATGACAAACTGATGACTATCTTATACCTCTTATAAATTCAATAAAAAGGTGTTATGGAAAATATTTAAAAAGGAATAGTATAGCATGTTACTGCACTATGCCCTGGTTCTCTCAACCCCAGCAAGCTGGCCAGCCATGTACTGGTGAGCAATGGCCAACCTGCTTTGATCTTGTGGAGCTCTGACTTAGAGCTCCAGGATCTCTCCACGTAGCTTGCTAGGTCCACACTGGCGGGTAGCAACCTTGCAAGCCCCATGATTCAATACCCCCATGGCCTCTGTGGTGCACATCAAGCAAACCCACACTTTGCCACTGTACCTTTCTCTCTGGAACCCAGATGAGCCACTGCATGAAGGAAAACGCAGCACAAACTTAGCTCAGAAACAATAGTAACTCAATCTCTGGGCACAACAACTAAAACTTAATCTTATAAGCCTTTATCAAAATCTGATTCCTGGGGTGGAGAATTCTTGCAGATCTGCCATGGTGCCAGGAGACTCTAGCAGCTACATCTTACCTATATGTTGTCCCCATTCCAAAAGGACCCTCTCTCTCTTCCTCTCTCTGACCCAGAAGTCCCTCCTCCTTGCCCAGTGATTGGCTCCTTTATTCATTAGGGGATTGGTTCACAAGAAGTCACATGAGGATGTAACTCACTCTTTGTCTGAAGCCCCTCCCAAGAGGGCAGAATTAGCATCAAAATACAAACAGCCCCAGGGCTATCCACAACACTGGTATAGCCATAATCTCTATTGGTAGAAATCTTTATATTTGTTACTACGTTGAAGTCATAATCTTTTATTTTGGTACAGAATTTATTTTGATGTAAAATCAAGGTTTTCAATTGTTATAAATTTCATCTATTGATATAAATATTTTAAAAGTACAGGGCCTAGATCCAGTCCTTCTATAACTGTTATTATAAACTGATCTGAGATAATTAAGCCTCCTAAGAGCCAAATAGCAAATTCAGGGCTCTGAGTGTATTGTTAGGGTGTTTTCAAGATTTAATTAAAAATAGCTGAGAGTAGCTAACAGAGAACAGTCCAGATTACAAAGATGGTTGGTTTTCAAAAACATCAGAAATCCAGAGAATGTAACATTTAATGTTATTTATTCACTAGTTGTTGAGACAAGTCTGCTCCTAACAGCCTTCCCTTTCTTGGATTCAAAGAAGAAATTGAGCATCAATGGAGTTGCTCTGGTTGTGGCGAGACAGCCACTAGGCAACAATCATCTCATTTCATCTACAGACAAATACTGTCCAGAAAAAGGACACACTATGTGGAATAGTCAACTGATAGTCTCTACCAAGACAGGGTAATCAGCCCTTCAAAATTCTGCATTACAAAGGTCTGTCAGACGATCCTGGGCCAGAAGGCTGAAGACTGATGCTCTAACTTCCTGACTTACTGGGGCTGTATAGGTAGGCAGCTATCTTTACAATTTGTCTTAGTTCTTGAAGCTGTTTTAGGCTTCCTATATTTTTTCAGTTTATGTTGTTCATTCTCAGGTTTCTGGCAGGGTTAAAAAATTACTTATAGTCTCTTATCCGACCCAGGCTATTTACTTTGAGAGAACAGATTTGAGAGGATGGTTTTCAGATGGCATACAATCTAGAGCCAGGACATAAGTCAAGGTAGAATCATAGTCTTTTAATTTAGGATAGATATCAATGTTCTATCTTAATGACAAAATTGATGGACTGCGTGTTAGGTCTATCTATACTTTATAAATTACAAAATGGTAATAGTCATGCTCTATTTATATTTGAGAGAAAGGCTTTGTTTTTTATTAGAACAGAAAGAGGGAAGTATTTTGGATAGCCCTGGGGTTGTTTGTATTTTGATGCTAATTCTGCCCTCTTGGAAGGGGCTTCAGACAAGGAGTGAGTTACATCCTCATGTGACTTCTTGTGAACCAATTCCCTAATGAATAATGGAGCCAATCACTGGGCAAAGAGAAGGGACTTCTGGGTCAGAGAGGGGAAGAGAAGAGGAGAAGAGAGAGGGGGTTCTTTTGGAATGGGGACAACATATAGGTAAGATGTAGCTGCTAGAGTCTCCTGGCACCATGGCAGATCTGCGAGAATTTGCCACCGCAGGAATCAGATTTTGATAAAGGCTTATAAGATTAGGTTTTAGTTGTTGTGCCCAGAGATCGAGTTATTATTGTTTCTGAGCTAAGTTTGTGTTGCGTTTTCCTTCATGCAGTGGCTCATCTGGGGTCCAGAGAGAAAGGTACAGTGGCAAAGTGTGGGTTTGCCTGATGTGCACCACAGAGGCCATGGGGGTATTGAAACATGGGGCTGGAGTAGTAGCTACCCACCAGTGGGGACCTAGTGGGCTATGTGGAGAGATTGTGAAGCTCTGAGTCAAGATTAAAGCAGGTTGGTCATTGCTTGCCAGTGCATGACTGGCCAGCCTGCTGGGGCTGAGAGAACCAGGACATAGCACAGGAACATGCTATGCTATACCATTCCTTATTTTTAATATTTCCCCCAACAAAAAGGAGCAGAGGTATAGGAGTAAGAGGTCTCAAATGCTCAGAATACCCAAGATACATTTCACAGACCACATGAAGCTCAAGAAGAAGGAAGAGCAAAGTGTGGATGCTTCAGTCCTTCTTAGAAGGGTAAACAAAATACTCATGGGAGGAAATATGGAGACAAAGTGTGGAGCAGAGACTAAAGGAAAGGCCATCCAGAGTCTGCCCCACCTCGGGATCCATCCCATATACAATCACCAAACCCAGACACTATTGTGGATGCCAGGAAGTGCTTGCTGACAGAAGTCTGATAAAGCTGTCTCCTGAGAGGCTCTACCAGAGCCTGACAAATACAGAGGTGGATGCTTGCAGACAATCATCGGACTGAGCACAGAGTCACCAATGAAAGGAGTTAGAGAAAGGACTGAAGGAGTTGAAGGGGTTTACCCATAGGAAGAACAACAATATCAACCAACCAGACCCCCAGAGCTCCCAGGGACTAAACAACCAACCAAAGAGTACACATGGAATGACCCATTGCTCCAGCTGCATATGTAGCAGAGGATGGCCTTTTCAGGAATCATGGGAGGAGAGGCCCTTGGTCCTGTGAAGGCTTGATGCCCCTGTGTAGAGGAGTGCCAGGGTGAGGAGGCGAGAGTGGATGGGTTGGTGGAGGAGCACCCATATAGAAACAGTATGAGGGGGATGGGGTAGGGGGTTTCCAGAGGGGAAACCCGGAAAAGGGATAACATTGAAAGTAAATAAAGAAAATATCCAATAAAAGGAAAGAAAACAAACAAACAAAGTAAATGGAAGGACATGTTGGAAATTACAGCTCAATGGAACCCAGGATCTGCTAAATTGGGCAACATATGCCACATGTCCCTAGCAGATGTATTTTCTATTCTAGAAGCCACCCAGTTGGCAACCTGTCTTTGGTAAACTTTCCTATTCAGGTAAAGCATTTAAAGACAGACAGACATTTTAAATCCACCTTGTACTTTCAGGACATGCTCAGGCTCCATTGCCTATCTACCAATTCTGTTTGACAATAGATACTGCTGTGTACATCCTACTGTATGACTTGGTGGTTCAGATAGCACCCAGATCATGATGGGCAGCTCAAGTGGCACGGTAACTTGATGGCCCATTGTCAAATGTTCAGTATCCACTAAGGCCTAATAGCAGGACAATAGCTATCTCTCAAAGTGGGAATAGTTGTCTGCAGATGATGGTAGAGCCTTGCCTCTAAATCTCTTAGGTTTCTTCTGTGATTCATCTATAGGGGTCTTCAAGAGGCTCCAAACAACATACCTGTCTGCCCCTGATACCTCCAGTACCATCAGGACTTCTGGATTATAAGGTCCACATGGTAGATCAGCCTGCATAGCAGCCTGCACCTGTTGAAATTTTTTCCTGCTTCCAGGCCATACACAAAGTGAGCAACTTTCTAAATCACTTATTATATAGGCCAGTGTAATACACTCAAATGATGAATGTGCTGTCTCCAGAACTGAAATAGGCACAGTAAAATGTTGTCTTACTTTCTTGGTGGTGGAAGGGTCCAGATACAATAATCCTTGGAAGGAAATTTTCTGCCTGCCCCACAACACTGGACTTCTAAGAATTTCACTGAGGTAGAAGGCCTTTACATTGTGTTTGTATTTATTTCCCATCCTCTGATGCACAAATCTATTATCAGTGAGTCCAAAGTGATTACCACCTCCTGCCACTTGGTCCAACTAGCATACTCTCATTAATATGTTATACTTATATGATATTTCATGGAAGAAACACATGATCAAGATGCCTATCAAGTTATGATACAGGGCAGGAGAGTTAATATATCCTTGAGGTAAAACTGTGAAAGAATACTGCTGGCCTTGTCAACTGAAAGCAAGTTGCTTCTGGTGGTCCTTATGGATAGGTACTGAGAAAAAAAGCATTTGCCTACCAAGTACCAGGAGATGTGTTAATCTCAATAAGAATATCACATCTGGTATAGCAGCTGCAATCTGAGTCACTACCTGACTGAGTTTTCAATAGTCAATTGTCATACTCCACAATCCATCTGTCATCTGCACTGGCCAGAAAGGAGAGCTAAAAGGAGATGTGGTGGGAACTACCATCCTTGCATCTTTCAAGTCCCTTGATGGTAATGCTGATTTCTGGATGTGATACTGTTTTTGATTCACTATTTTCCTGGCAAAAGCAACTCCAAAGGCTTCTATTTAACCTTTCCAACCACTGTAGCTCTCACTCCACAGGTCAGGGAACCAGTGTGAAAATCTGCCAACTTCTAAGCATATCTAAATATATACATTCTGGGACTGGAGAAAAAAACGTAGGATGAGTTTGGAGACTTTCTGGACCCACTGTGAGCCAGACTTCAGCCAAAATTCTATTAATTATCTGACCTCCATAAGCCCCTCCTTTGACTGGAGGGCCACAGCATTTGGTGGTGGTGGGGCCTCTTGGAACCAGTGTTAATTCAGAACCAGTATCCAAGAGACCCTGGTAAGTTTGAGTGTTTCCTTTCTGCCAGTGTAGTTATCCTTGGAAAAGACCAGGGGTCCCTGTGGGGAAAGAATGGAGAAAGGTTAGGACCGAAGAAAAGCTAGCAGTAAAACCTTTTGGGTATGTTATCAAGATTCTTCCTCTAGGGAACCTGGTCATCCCTCCATTTGAGGTTTTCTGGGTCTGTTAACTGGCTCAAGTCTAGAAATTGATTCATGGGCTGAGATTCCCTTTTGCAGTGATCCAATGTAGCCTTTCTTTCATTTGTTTGAGAATTCTGCTTATACAGATCAAATAAAAAAATCAATAGCTTCTTACCTATTTCGTGTCTGGAAACACCATGATTGATTAGCCAGTACCACAGGTCCATAAGAGCCAGGCCAACATCAAATTCACTTTTGCCTATGCTAACTATCATGGGTTAGCCCATTATGGACACTGCTTTATCTATGCTGACCATTACAATAACCAAGATCACCTTGCCTTTGGCAATTTAGTGCTGCTACCTGTCTCCTGGTACCTCAGGGCCCAACTAAACCCACTGAATGTAATTCATTCAACTAAGCAGCAGCATCTCCAACCTTAAGATCTGGCACAAGAAAAAAGGTACCAACAAAACTCTTCAAATGTGCTGGTGCTCTTCTTACCATTTTTGCGTCTTACATGATTAGTAAAGAGAATGTCTTCTTGGCTTTCCCGTTGTGGGGATTAGGTTTTACACAGAGTATCCATTCTGGCATTGCAATTCCCTGAGCCTTAAAAATGTCTTTATCAATACTAAGCCAACAATATCAGGCATCTTCAAGTCCTTTTCAGTAAGACATCTTTTGACAAATGTTTTAGCTAACCATTCAAATAATTTTCACACCTTTTTATTTTAACTGTGTGAGCTTCTATATTAAATTCAGAGTGCCCATATCAATAAACTCAGCCCAATCTAGCTTTATGTTCCTTCTACCACTAGCCCACACCCTTAAAATCCATTCCCACACACATTCCTAGGATTTGTGCTTTAATGAATTCATAAACTCATTAAGCTCTTTGGTAGTGTAGCAAATTTCCTCATGCACTATACTTTCTACCTCCCCTGAAGGGGCCTGCTTTGCCTTAAATCTGGTTACAGGTCTATAGGCAGATCTTGGCAGATCCTGAGGAACACCAGTATTGCCTTCATGGCATTTCCTTCAAAGAAAGTCCCTGATGGTTTAGAGAAAATGAAGGACTAATTTCCTTAGTCAAAGTTGAAAAAGGCCAATATTGTATGTTGTGAAGGTGTGAATACATCTTCTGCTGAGGGTGGAAAGACTATTTCCTCAGGAGAAAAAAAAATCCTTGTGAATCTGAGAGTTTAAAGTTCTCAGCTTCAATAGGGTCCTCCCACACACCACCCCAAATTATAGGATCATATACTTTACCGATTAGTGCCCTTACTTTAACAGCCAACATTCTCCAAGGCTGGGACTTGAATTTTCACTGTAATTCAGCCAACCTTTTAATGAGGGCTTTGGTTTGTTTTCCCCCATTTTGAGCTCTGTGGCTAATAGAGAGAAGATTCTCTTCCAGGGCACACTTAGAAACCTTTAGTCTGTTTCTGTGCATCTGAAGTTGGTCAGTTTTATTATTAAGTTCATTGTTTTCTCTCACTATACTCTAACATGCTAGAAGTTGGTTAATTTTATCATGGTGCTCATTCCTTTTTGTCAGTTTACCAGAAACACCAGCAACAACTGGCCATCATCATCATTTTCTTCATTTTCCTTCTCAAACTGTAAAAAAACTTCATTGCCACTCACAATTGATGAATCAGACTAATCAAAGGCAGTAATCTCCTTCACTTTGTAATATAGTTTACACAATGGGCTTTCAATACTCTCTGAGCTCCCAGGAGAGGATTCAGTAGCTGGAGAGGATTCAATAAATATAGTGTTTGCAAATTGGAAAGCATATTCCAGACATTTAAAAGTTCATCCTTACATTGTTCTAGAACCACTTCTGGTACCAAAATCTGTAATAGAATTTATAGAATGAATATCTATCTATCTATCTATCTATCTATCTATCTATCTATCATCTATATGTTATCATCTCTTTCTATATATTATATATATGTATTTGTTTTTATCTATTAAATATATATGGCATTTACTAGAATGACTTACAGACTGTGGTCCAGTTAATCCAACAATAGCTGGCTATGAACAGAAAGTCCAAGAGTCCAGTAGTTGTTCAGTCTACAAGGTTGTATTTCCCAGGTGGTGTTTAGTGTACACTGGAATCCTGAAGAAGTAGGCTCTAATACTAGGGAAGGAATGGACTTGCTAGTGAGTAAGAGTAAGCTGGCAAAGAGAGAGGCTTCCTTTTTTCACATCCATTGTATAGGCTGCCAGCAGAAGTCTTCTAATCTAGATTAGATCTGGATTAAAGGTATGTCTTCCTACCTCAATGATCTGGATTAAAAGTCCCACTTCAAATTAAGCAGGAATCTCTCACAGGTGTACCCTCTATTTTTGGATTTTAGTTAATTCCAGATGTAGGCAAGTTGACAACTAGAATAGCCATCACAGGGAGAATCTCCCCAATGGAATAATATTAAAGGTTATATGTCTAAATTTACATTTAATTATTTATTTATTCTGTCTGTGCATGTGTATGACCTATGTGTATGTGGCGGTCAAATGACAACTTGTAGGAGTTGGTTCTCTCCTCCCATCACATAGATCACAGGGCTTGGTATAGTTAGCTTGCTGAGCCATCTCACCAGCCACAAATTATAAATATATTGAATTTAAAGTTAGACTATCAACTGAGGCTTTGACTGATCAAGTGCTCTATCTTAGTTCTTACTGAATGACATAATGCCCCACAAATCTTTTGTTAGTTTTTGAGCTACCCTTCTTTCTAAGCCTGGCCTTTCTACCTTTACACTGTAATACTTTGCCAACAAATACTCAAACTGTTCATGAACTCATCTCTACATTTACTCTACATCTACTACAATTAACACATAAATCCATACTTATTTTGAACCGCCTTTCTGTCTCTCCATCTCTGCACTGTCATGAATGTACACATTCATCTGTAGGACTATACTGACCTAGCAAACCTCCATGCCTTGGTAGTCTATTCAAATTGGTGTCAGCGCCATTCTCTTCCAAAGGTCAGTACTAATTCTGCAATAGTGAGCCTGTGCTGTCCCAAACTAACCCCTTACCGGTCTGACAGTGGTAATTCTTTTACATTTGAGCAGTCCAGAAACAGAACTTTTTATCTTTTATGCTTATCACTGCATATTTATCTAAAAAAAAAAGCCACAAACATGAAAAGTGTGTGGTACTTTGGGCATTTCCACCATTTTGCTTACAAATTGGTGATAATTTTATTTGTAGTTTTTAAATATAATTTTTGTTAGTGTCTTTAGGCAGGTTAGAGGCTGAAGTGTACATTTAAAGTTTTCTGCTTTAAATAGCCTTTCAAAATTAAATGTAGAATGGACCTAAAGGCCTAGGATCCATCTCATCAGAGAGAGAGAGAGAGAGAGAGAGAGAGAGAGAGAGAGAGAGAGAGAACAATCAAGTGATCAAGAGGGAACAAGCATAGTTTAGGTATCTTCATATCTATTTTCACAGAAGTATTATTCACAGGCACTAAAATGTGCTCTAAGAGTTTACTGACAGTTGAATGGATACACAAGATATTGTGCAAGACTATAATATGTTTATGCTTATATACATGATATAATATATATACATATATTAGAATCATATTCAGCTTTTAAAACAAAAACATCATGTGTTTATTTATTTAATCTTTGTGACAGGGTATCCTATAAACTCACTGTAAAACTAAGAATGACCTTGAATACTTTCTCTCTCTTTGCCTTTACTCCCCAAATATCGGATTATAGATGCATGCCATCTTGACAGCTCTAAGGAAGGGAATTCTGACACACACAACAAGCATGGGTGAGCCTAGAGGACAATATGCTTAGTGGTATAACCAGGTCACTAATGGGTAAACATTGTGTAATTCAGCTTACATGAGGTACCCAGAGTACCTGAAATTCACAGCCAGAAAGAACAATAGGACAGTAGTTGGCAAGGTCTGAGAAAACAAAGAATGAAGGGTTCATGGTTAATGGGCACAGAGTTACAGTGTAAGAAGACGGGCATTTTCTAGAGACAGATACTAGTGATAGTGCTGTGGAGCATCACTCCACATTTTAAACTGATAAGGTACAGTTTAAAATGATATCTTCTTAGGTGTTTATATGTATGTGCGTGTACATATATAAATATGCAATGTAAACTTCTTTCTTAAAAATGTTTATTTTTATTAGTCTAAATAATGTCTACATCTGTGTATGTGGTCTGTGTGTATGAATTCTGGTGTCTACAAGAGTCAGGGATGTCTCCACTGGACATACATGGGTACTGAGATTGAACTAATGTTCTCTGCTAGAGTGCACACTCTTTAACTCCAAGCTGTCTGTCCAGTCAAGAGTGTGTGAGTTTGGAATCTCTCATTTCTCTTGAGATAATGCCACAGTGTTTTTCCTAGACAATGAGATATTTTCACTTATTCCTTATGTTCTTTCTTTTTTAGATTCTTCCTTGTTACAGAACTATGTGAAATTAGCATTAGGAATTTAATGTGTGACTATAGTCAACATTGAGGCATTTGAGATTTTGTACCTTCTATTCTGGGCAAGCTGGTCATAATCATTAAGTACTGCAACATCCCATGCTATTCAATTCTCACTCAGTTTCTGATGGTTTCCAAGAACTTCTCAAGTAATTACTTTTTGGGTATCAAGGGACTTCTAACAACCAAAGAGCATGTTGCTCATCTCAGTCATTGTCTGGGTGCAGTGACACCCATTCTAAAGGTACTGACACTATTTTGTGAGCCTGGCTTCATGAATGAGATCACATAATTGCAATAATTAAGAAACTCACCTCAGGATATTATCAAAATGACCCACCCAAACCCAAGTCCATATGGCTTGAAATAGCTAATGAGTCAGTTAATGTGCTATGTCCAGGAGTAATGTCTACTCAATATGGATTGCATGAAGGTATAATTTACCAACATTTTGACTGATTAAGGGTTTCGAGTGGACATTTTGCAACTTTACGAGGAATCAAAGTATTACATTTTTTAACTACTAAAATAAAAAAGAGAACAAATGAATATTGAAAAGTTAAGGGCATTGGGATATGAACTGTGTCAGACACACACTCTAGGATTAAAACTCAATGAAGGGGAAGGCGGAGGGAATGGGGAGGTTCCAAAGGGGAGATCTGAAACATTTGAAATGCAAATAAAATATGAAAATTTAAAAAAACCTCAATGCAATATAAAATGAAATGATTGTAGGCTTTTATACACTGTGAGGAAGCATGGGAAATGCTACTGACTGAATCTTGAGCATACAGAAAAGAGCTAAATAAAATGTTAAATGTTTAATCTACTGATTGTAGGTGAGGTGGGAAAAAGAGGGAGTTATATTACAAACATCTTAAAAGAAGGAACAAGCAAAGCAAGCGAAGGAGGTACACTTGATGTCCACAAATACAGAACGAAAACATTTACTCAATCGTTAAAAGACTTCCTGATTAGTGTGTGAGTATCCACTCAGATGAATTCTCATAGTGCTCTGGACTAGCTTCCTGTTTGTGGTATCTCAGAAAGGAAGTACATGTATTATCCACAGTTAAGAAAAAAAATCTACTGAAGCACTTTAACTGCTCATGTGAACCCTTATGTTACAGGGATTTACAGAGAAATATAACTCAAAGGAATCTTTTCAAAGTGTGCTTTTCTGCTGTTAGATTTTAAAATATTTTTTGTATATGAAGATGTGCATAAGTGTCTATATGTGCTAAACTAGAATTTCGAATTTATTAAGACACACACCCCCAAAAGACACTCATGTGTCTTTAACATTATCTGGGATTGTTTCCAATAAAAGAAGCTAAAGATGTCTCATTGTCACAGCAAAGCTCTTATAGATCTCTCAAGACATTTATGTTCACCATTATTGCAAAAGCATGAATGATATTAGACCAACTGTGAAGTCTAATATTTTTAAATATTTAAAAACTAGATGTGGTGGCCCAGATGTGGTGGCACTCTTCTGTAATCACAGAACTGAAGAGGCAGAGGCAGAAGGATCAGGAGCTCAGGGCATCTTTGGCTGCACAGACAGCAGGTCAGCTTGCATAACATGGTACCCTGCCTCAAAACACAGAAACAAACAAAAACCCAGAGATGTAATGTATTTGTTTCTTTTATAGTCTTATGTATTTTATCTTATTCATTTTAAAAATAACCAAAATTCATGGAGAATTGATTCAAGTCTCTTTCTGCCTGGTAAAAGGCTTTGTGCATACAATACTTTTAAGAGTCTCTGCTGTGAGTGGCTTTATTAAGGTCCACATGTTTTACAGTAAACACTGGAGCTTTAAACTGTAGGTATCTCAGAATTTCTTCATATATTTATTTTATTAAAAATTCACATAAAATGAGAATGTTAGATTACACAGAAAGTTATACAGTGGAAAATAAATCTTTTACCACCAGCTCTGCTTGCTAAAAGAAACTACAGCTTGTTACGAACCTTTCAAAGACTCTCCACTTCCCTTATGTGGATAACATATGCCAATTCATATATATATATATATATATATATATATATATATACTTACATAGGTCATTTATTTTTGTGCTTTTAAAAATAAACAAGAGCTTGTTTTATATCTATATCTATCTATCTATGTATATATTTCATATAAGCACATAGAATAAAACTGTTACTTTTACAATTAATGGTTATTAAGTGGTTGGGTTGGCTTTAACTGTCAATTTAAAACAGTCAGGAAATACCTGAAAAAGGAATTTTACTTGAGCAATTGTTCTTATCAGGTTGGCATGTGGGTAGGTCTATGAGGGATTGTTTTGTTAATTGATGTTAGAAGTCCCACCCCACTGTGAGTGGTGCCATTCCCTGAGAAGGCAGTCTGGGCTATATAAGAAAAGTAGCTAAGCATGCTCAACCCAGAGAGTGAGCCAGCAAGCATCATTAGTCCATGGTTTCTGCTTTGAGTTCTTTGACTTCCTTCCATGACTTCCTTCAGTGATGAACTTGTGGCTTGGAAGTATAAGCTTAAATAAACCCTTGGGAAATAGAGATAATTGCAAAGAGGGTAAAACTTTACACCCAACAGCTTTCATGTATTGATATTCTTGTGCCGCTGACTGTGTGCTAGCAACATTAAACCTTTTCGTTTTTTGGTCTGAATGTTTAACATAGTAACATCATTCAGTTTTTAGTACCACAAATTCGTTTATAAATAAAAAAAATTTTTTTTAAGGACATCATAATTACAAATTCAAAGAAGACTTAATCACTGAACAATTTGAGTGAGTTTATATAGTAGAAGGGTCAATTAAAGAGATATTGTAACTGTCACATTAGAAGTACTGTTATACAAGTCTGGGACAGCAGCATACAGCTGTAATTTCAGTACCAGGGAAGTCAAAGCAGGAGCACTGTGAGTTTAAGGCTAGTCTAAACTATTTAGTAAAATTTCAAAGAAACAAAACCAAACAAGTTAATGTCATAGTGATGAGCATAGCAGAGAATATAAGCCAATTCTGATGATACAGGAAATTTTCCAGAGAAAGAAGAACATCACTAAGAGATACACAGAAATCATTTGGATGAGTGTTTGCAGATTGTAGCGTGGTAAAGTTCCAAAGCATTCCACGAGTGTGTCATCAAACCCTCAGAATAGAACTATCTTGCCATTTACGTGTGACAGGATGAGTGTATGCGACAGAAGGAAGGAGTGAAATGGTTCGTCATAGCATTTAGAATCTCTGGGTGAAACGACCCCGGCTATGCTTTGTCGGGATTATCTTGATTTCATCAATTAAGGTTGGAAGTGCATGGCACTTGGCTGGGATCCTCAACCAAGAAAGGGAACACCACAACACCGTGTATCATTGACCCCTGTTCTCAGCTGTGGGTATGATGTAGCTGCCTCAGGCTCCTACTGCCTCAACCTTTGTGCCATGATGAACTATAACGTGAACCACACACCAGGATGAACCCTTTGCCTTTTAAATTGTTCTTGTCACAACAGGAAAAAATTAATACAAGGAGTGAGTGTAAATGATAAATCAGGTCTAACAGGATGGCTCAGTGAGTAAGGTGCTTGCATGCAAGGCCCGAGTTTGACCTTTGCAATGTGGTGGAAGGTGAAAGCAACTCCACCACACTGTTCTTTAACAGCCACATGTAGGCTGTGCTATATGCACGCCCCCACACTATGCGCAAACATATATAATAATAATGATGATGAGTCATTGTGATTATTAACCAGACCATGTTTCTTACGTAATATAAGCAAGATCAATGTTTAGACATAAATTTTCCACATGTAGCAGTTTTATCTAATATGTTAGATGAGTCAGGTCTACAAGAGGGTATATCATATTTTCTGCATAATTATTATAACTCTAAAAAGGTCTGCTCCTGGGCTCGTGGTGGAGTACTCTGTCCGTGTGCATGAGTAAGTGGGTTATATCTCTACTGTAGTAAAAAATAAACAAAAGAAAGAAGAAAAAGAATAAAGCAACGTTCAGTTATGTTAGACTTACGCAATGGAGATAGCTACAGGAATAAAAATTCCATGAACCTAATAATCTGGAAATTCATTGATGCAAATTGAACTCATATTTAAAAATGTGCAGAACTCAAAATATGTAATCCATAGATGAAATTCCTGAGTTAAAACGTTAGTAGAATCAAATAATTTGTTTGCTTTTCCTGAGCGTGAAGAGCCATGACTAATCTTGTGGTTTTAAAGCTTTTGTATTCCTAAAACAGAAATTATCCGATTGGGTGGATCAAAGGAGACTAATGCAGGGGGAGGAAGAGAGAAAGAAAGATGAGGACGGCGTGGGGCGGGGATAGTCTCAAAGTTCATCGTATACTGGAATGTAAATGTCCATGTGTAAGCTACTACCACATCTGATGGATATATACTGGTCGAAATGAAAAGTAATATAGGTTTTAATATACATGTACATCATCTCTATACCACATGTTTATATTTTCATATTATTATCTAGTAGCACCTTAAATTCATGGGATCTTTTTTATTTGTTTGGTTTCTTCCTTCCTTCCTTTCTTCCTTCCTTCCTTCCTTCCTTCCTTCCTTCCTTCCTTCTTTCTTTGGTTTTGTGATAGGTTCTAATTCCACAGCCCACCTAGCCTCAAATTCAAACCATCCTCCTGTCCGAGCTTCCCATATATTGATCTTATAAATGTGAACTACAATGCCTAGGTATCTATTATTTAATAAGACTTTCTAAGTCTTAGAGAGTGGTTTTACTATCGTTAACAAGAAACCAGGCAGCTAGCATTTTTTTCAAGGAGGTTCATTATATAGTTAATCACACACTTCAGACAGTATTCACTGTACACTGAAGCTAGTACTTTGGAAAACTAAGGCTCCCCCTTAAAAAAGGAGAGGAAGACTGCCCAGTTCAGGCTGGCAATATAAGACACATCCCACGTCTCGAAGAGCTGGTCAGACATTAAATTGTGGCTAGTCCTGTAGAGATGGCTTAGTGGTTAAGAGTGCTTCCTGTTTCTCCTGAGGTGTGGAGTTTGGTTTTCAACACCGGTACTGGTTCTCTTTTGGCTTTCATGGGTACCTGCACACAAATAGCATGCACAAAGACAGACAGATAGACAGACAGGCAGGCAGGCAGGCACGCACACAAGGTAAAAAAATACGTGTTAAAAATTTCAATTGTAGGGGAAATGAAACTGAATTTTTTTTTGTTTTTTTATTTTTTGATACTTTATTTACATTTCAAATGTTTCCCCTTTTCCAGATCTCCCCTTTGGAAACTCCCTATTCCTTTCCCCTTCCCCTGCCTCTATTGGGGTATTCCCCCACCCACCCACCCACTGCCGTCTTCGTCTTCCCTCCTTGGCATTCTCCTATATTGGGGCATCTAACACCCTTAGGCCCAAGGGTCTCTCCTTCCCCTGATGGCTAACAAGACCCTCCTCTGCCACATTTGTGGTCAGCACCATGGGTCCCTCCATGTGTATTCTTTGGTTGGTGATCCAACCAAAGTTTCCAGTCTCCAGGAAAACTGAAATTTTTAACAACGCTAAAAATCAGAACAGATGTCCATAAAGAATCCTCAACTTAAAAGGGGTGTCTCTATAAAATCCAGTGCATGTTAGACTGAATTGAAGATTGTAACAACTGATCCAACTCGACATTTAAGATTTTCTTAAAGTTGATCCAAGAAATGAGAAGAGGATTTTAACCTTTCTCCAAAACTCAAAGTGTGGTCAGAAGGTAGTTACTGAGTTTCCTGGGGAAACTCAGTGGCCAGGGGAGGACAAACAAAATGACTTCGTAGTGTCCACTACTAGATTGGGATTGACGGAGGTGACAAAAGACAGGCATCGGCGTCTCCGGATGCAGAATTGTTCTTTTAATCAGAACAGTTGAAGGGCCACAATGTCTTAGAGGAAGTAGAGATTATGCACTGTGGCAACGGGGTCTGAGGTTTTGTAGGACTTTACGTGGGGAAGGGAGTGTCAGTGTGTGGGTGCAGTGAACAAATCTCTGACCTTAGTTCTGCCTCTTCAGTGTCAGATAGGAACTGTCAGTGGTCTCGGCAGTTATTCTTAAGTATGGGGATTTCCAGGCCAAACACTGATTTTTTTTTTTTTTTTTTTTGAGATGCTATTTACCCTTTACCCAACAGTAGGGAACGTGATTACTTGTGCAACGAGCAAGAAGCAGAGCTGAGATGAGTCACCATGGCTGTCGATTAGTCCCAAGAAGGCCGAGCGTGTACAGAAAGGAAACCGACAAGGAGGAGGAGTTCCTCTTGTGCAGGTACCAGTAGTTCTTGAGCTGCTCAGAGCTGCAAAACGAGCTGCAGAAAAAGGAAACATTGTCTTTTCTTCTCTTTCTGTAATTTTAAGTTAACAAAAAACTCACAAAATTGTTGGTGAAACACACGCTAACGCTCTCAAATACAAAAATGACTTACCCTGTAAAGTTGAGCAAATAGAAGTAAATACCGGTGGGCTCAAGAGATGGCTCAGTGGTTAAGAACACCGTCTGCTCTTCTAGAGGTCCTGAGTTCAATTCCCAGCAACCACAGGGTGGCTCACAACCATCTGTAATGGGATCCGACGCCCTCTTCTGGTGTGTCTGAAGAGAGTAACAGTGTACTCATATACATAAAATAAATAAACAAACAAATCTTTGCTGGGCAGTGGTGGCATACGCCTTTAATCCCAGCACTTGGGAGGCAGAGACAGGCGAATTTCTGAGTTCGAGGCCAGCCTGGTCTACAGAGTGAGTTCCAGGACAGCCAGGGTTACAGAGAAACCTTGTCTCGAAACAAACAAACAAAACAAACAAACAAACAACACAACCCAAACAAACAAAAAGAAATAAATACCAAGTAAATAGGAAATATTTGTTTTTTCCAGGAAAAAAAAAATTGTCTAAGGAAGAGCCAAAGCAATTGTCTTCTGTTTGGAAAACAAAAAGGTGCCAAGAAGGGTGCTGACTGTCATATTCTCTAAGAAAAATCCAGGAAATAAGTATTTAAAACAGCAACAATTCATATATTTTTAAATTATATTTAAATGTAAAACTTATTTTAAATTAGAACATGTGATGCAGAATCTGAAATTAGAAGTTCTTTTGGGACATAGTGACAAACACTGTGATAGAGCCAAGCAAGGTAGCCTAAATGCCCACGTGATTAATTCCAAAAGGAGGAAGGAAATAGACAGAACACCAACCGTCATGGAATACTTTGGAAGCACTTTGACCTTTGTGAAAGACCGTATTTGTCTTCATTTATTTTTTTAAAAACCCTATTGTAAGAAAAAACATATCACATTTGCATCAGAATTAGCCTCTCAACAATTTAAATGCCTGAAAAAGAGTTTCAAATGCAAATGACTACAATATCCTATCTATAGCCAAGTCAATATTAATGTTTGATGGAAAGACATTTCTTTCCATCACTATGAAAGATTAATTAAATATATCGCAATACATTTTTTCTCAAAAATTTATTCAAAGAACATTTATTAGATGAGAAACAGCTTTTAATATAGTACAAAAGTGTTTAGAATGAACAAAAATACTTTTAAAAAGACAACTGTGTTGTCTTATAGTTTGGTGGTCAGAACTTGGAAGCAGGTTTCCCTGGGTGGAAGAGGATGTGTTTTAAGACACCAGAAATAGTGCTACAGGTGTCTGCTTCCAAAGCAATAATCTGGATTCACATGGTAGAAGAAGGTTGCGAACTTCTGTGTTGTTCTCTGACCTCCATAGGCACAGTGTGCAGACCCATACAGTACCCCAATATTTAAATTACATTTGTATAAATAAGCTTGTATAGTAATACAGTTTAAGTACTTAGTGCAAAGTACTTTTCAGGTAAAAGTACCTGAAAGAGAAGATAATGTTTTACACATATTACGAGATTGTAAAATACCAGAAAGTTGAATAGTTGGCTCTTGGCTGCTCTTTCAGAGGTCCCAAGCTCAACTTCCAGCACCCACTAGGTGGCTCACAACCATCTCTAAGTGTAGCCCTATGGGATCTGATGCCCTCTTCTGTGTGCAGATGTATATGAAGGCAAAGCATCCATATAAATAAAATAAACAAATCTTTAAAACAATCAGCAAAATAAAGGAACAACAGAAACAACAAACAAAATGGAATCATTTCAAACAAATAAACGAATCTAAGATTGAAAATAGCTGTAGAAGGAAAATACATTCTAGATCTTTATATTAGCCTCGTGGACTTACGAATGTCCTTTGTGATATTTGTTTATCTACTTGGTGATGGTGTTTATGCGTGGGTATACATGGTTATGTAGGTGTGCTCATGAGGAGTTTAGTGAATGCACTATTTCACCAGTGAACTATTAGTCCTCTGGAGACAGGGTCTCTCAGCAAACCCACAGCTTGACATTTTGGCTAGGCTGGTTGGCTAGTGAACTCCTAGAATCTGTTTGTCTCTGGCCCCTAAGCCAATCTTACTGGAATTACAGGCACTCTTAGCCATGACTGGTTTTCACCAGCTGGGGATTCAAACCCAGGTCTTCATGCTTGCACTATACACAGTTTTGCCTACTGAGTCCTCTCCACAACCAACCCTTGTTGTTCTTGATCCTGGCAGCAAAATATAAGCTAACACTCCTAAAGTCTGAGACCAACTTTGTTGTGAATCAGCATCGCTAGGTAACTTCTGTAGTCATGTCTCACTATGACTTAACAAGGAGTTTGATATAAAAGAGCATAGCTGTGTTGTCTTATAGTCCTGATGGTTAGAAATCTGAAGCAGGCTTCTCTGGGTGAACAATGACCATGGTGGCAGGGATTCAAGAAGGAGGAAGAGTCCACTTAAGTTCCACTGCCTCCAGGCATCTTCTACTGAAATTCTTTGTGTGATAGTTAATGATCACCCATTTGACTTGAGCTACCACCAGTGAGTTATTCCTTTAGAAAACAGCTAAATTACTATGACATAAAATCATTTAAAACTAACATGTATCCTGTATTTGATCATACACTTTTTCAAAGACCATAGACATGATTATTATCCATCCTTGAATTCCCAGGGTGAGCATTCAAACCATGTTCATGATCTAAAATGTTACAGTGCATAGAATTCAGGTACAGTGGTGGTGAAAATAGTTCTTTTCCATACTCAGCTCTTTCCACATTTAGCCTCATTGGCTCACGGCCATCTCATAACACAAAATGGATTGAATGTAAATTCCAGAATCCCAGTAGACTTAATGATCCAAACACTATTCAAAATTCCAAAAACTCTTATGTGCTTCGAGGTAAATTCTTAAATATGCCCTTTTAAAAACAATAAGAAGAAAACAAATTTAGTATTTCCAATAGAAAACTTACTGAGAAAATATTTATAAAAGGGAAGAACAAGAGGGTAGGAAAGAAAGGTGGGACCACAGCAAGAATAGGAACCAACAGTTAATGCATGCCCAGCCTTTGTGGAGTGTGCTGGTATCGTCTACACTTCACTGAGCTTGGGTAATTCCGTTCCTCTAGCCTTTTTGTCTATGGGATACATGGTCTTTCTCTTGATCCCACTACCTGAAGGTCTTCTCAGCACATGCACCATATTCCCGGAAACCCAACTTTGTAGTAAACAAGTCAAAGAAAGCCTTATTTTCAATGTTTCACAATGTTGGCCTCTCAGTACCTCTGCAGAATATTGGAATTTACTGTATGTTTTAGGTTTCATTGACTTCACTTGAAACTTGAGGCAGACCTAGATAACTCCACTATGCCAAGATTTGGCATACCTGAAAAACTGGTACTATATGGCTGTTTCCAATTTCTTCTACCTACTCAAAATGTACCCAGGCCTCCTTGGACCAGGGTTCTAGTTACAGTTTGGTGGCTGTTCAGTAGAGACTAAGGAAACATTTCCTTAGGCACTTGTATATTAGTATGTTCCTGTAGGGTCAGTGTCTTTTAAAATGAAATTCTTTCAAATGAGTTTTGAATTCTTTCACTTTGGAATATTAGGTGGGTGAGATCTTTTTCTCAGACCACCTGCTCTGTTGTCATACTGCAAAGTCCAGTGCTTCTCTATCTAACAATTGCCCAGAATTAAATCTGCTTTGTTCAAGGTGTCTGTAACATGACTCACAACCAAGTTCTTTTCCTCATCTTTAAAGTAATTTTTACACATCTCTGCTTAGCCTCCCTCCTCCCTTTGACTTTCCACTGTACATCTGGCTAAAAGCAGCGAATTACAACCACACCATGGACCGATTACTTCCCACTGTACATCTGGCTAAAAGCAGCGAATTACAACCGCACCATAGACCGATTACTATGCTTTCTTGAAATTTTCTTTTCTAAGTAAATTTACTCACTACTTTTGAATTTATCTTCATTTGAAAATTTAGAGGAGCTGGATATTCATTATGGTTGTGTAGGTTGGTAATCTTGTGGGACTCCCAAGAGATTGGTGGTGTCTCTGACCTTTTTGCCTGCTTTTAGTAGCCTTTTGGTTTCCTCGTCCAGCCTTGATATGAGGGTCTTATTTTGACCTGTTAAGTCATATTCAGTTGATATCACTGGAAGGCCTGTGCTTTTATTGTTGTTGTTTATGATAATGTTTTTGAAAGGAAATGGAGGAGTGGATGTGGTGCAGAGGGAAGGAGAGAGGATGGACTGAAAGGAGTGGAGAGATGGAAAATTGCAATTAGGATATAATGTAAAAGAGAAGAATAAAAAATAAAACGGAAGAAAGGAAGAGCCGTATGGAAAAATCTTTAGAGCACAATCATAATGTTGACATAATCTTTTCCAGAGTGTAGCAGAAATCACCTCTAGTTCAATTTCTCCCCATTGCAAGTCCTTCTTCCCACCTCTAAGTATTTAGTGTTTGAATTTTTATCCATATTCTGGTCTTTTGAAGTGCCACCCTAACATTCTGTTAAGAGGAGGGTATGGTATTCTAGAGCATCTCTAACCTGCCCTTCCAAACTCTTCCTTATCCCTCCCACAAACCAGTTCTGGTCTAGAAACCACATGGTCTGTTTTATCACAGCAACATCCCTACTCATGGCAAGAATTTTCTGTATTAGTTACTCTTATTATTACTATGACAAAATACTTCATAGACGCAAACTAGAAAAGGAACTTCTTTTGAATCAGTCTCAAGAGATTTTAGTTCATCTTCTTAAGGGAATGCATAGGCAGGGTTCCTCAAAGCTTGTAAGGTAGACCAAAAGCATAAGTTGGGACCAGAAGAAGAGTTGGGTTTAACTCTCAATGGCCTTCAGCCACCCAGGATCCACAGCCTCACCAACAGTGCCAGTAGCTTGCTTTCAGAAGTTAAACACACAAGCCCATGTGAAACACGCAGATTCAAAACATAATGAGTGATGGCTTTAGTACAGGTAGCATGTGAAGACAAATGCTATGTCTGATTTAAATGATGAATTATCATGATAATTTTATTACACTAAAATTAATAAACAACTAGTTCAATCTCACCTCACAGTATCATACCCACGTAGCTTGAAAGGTTGTAGTCAAAGATTCTAATCTTCTAATAGGAAATAGCTGGATGTATGAAGTAGGTTAAAGGATATCACCTTAATTACAGTTATTCCTACCCATATATATTGATAATGTGTATAACCATAATTTATGTTTTAAGAAGATAAGACAATGTGCTACTTAGAGTAAACCACAATGTAATATGTTGCCATGTTTCTTCAATAATTTTAAATACATGTATCAAATTTAAAATTGATAAAAAAAAACCTAACAGAGAATTGTCTTTTCTAACATTAGCTGTTCCTTGGATGAGAAAGTGGAAACACTGTGATATTCTATTTGTATTTAATAGTTCTCTTATCTTCTGAAATGATTATTAGGGTAATAACCTATAATATAGAAAAGTTTAGGCAAATGAGAGCAATTGCCTTATAATCTAAAATTAATATAAATATTTTAATCAATGATGTTGTAGAAAGTATTATGTGTACATATTTTAAAATATATGGTTTAGATCTATTAAAGATATTGTTTATATCGTTCTAATTTTTAAAACAGAGAGGAATTTCTTAAAATTATTAGTTAAGTAAAAAATATTTATACAGCTATCATTAAAAAACCATTCTGGATTTTTTGTTTTAAGTATTACACACGGAATTAACAACTGAAATATAAAAGGTGCACTCTCTATTCTCAAGTATTCCACCATTGCTGCTGAACTTCAAAATTTTATGGTCTTAGTAGATGTGTAAATTATAGCTATAAATAAGTCTCGATTGAAGTTACACAAATACATTCAAAGTGCATACAGTCTATCTACCAGTGATGATAAAAACTAAGTAATGATATTCAAAGATCATTTTACTATTCTGGTTTTTTTTTTCTTTTTTTGCCATTAAAATGTTTGACATTTAAGAACAGGAATTTCAGCAGACTCCTTCTCTCCTCCCTTTGAACTTTGTTATTGTTGTTTTGGTTTAGGTTTTTCAACTAAACTAGAAATGAAATCATTTAAGAACAACAGAAAATAGAATAAATCTATGATTTAAATTCTTCATCTTTACAAAAAGTTTATTCTTTTGTACACAATTTCGTCTCTCTAGTTTGCACTTGTAAAACCTGATACATTTCGAATTTTCAGGGTTTGAGATGTTTACTTGAGGTTTTTGTCACATTAGAATTCACTGGAAGATTTAAATGTTAGTTTTCACTTAAAATTTTGCTGTATAATTACTGAATGATATTAAGGTGGCCAAACTAAGTAATATTATTTAGCTATAACACACAGAACATCTTAAGCTGGTAAGTAGGATTTTCCTAATGATATACAGTAAAACATATCTGTTCTTTATCCCTGGCTCAGAACTCCTAAAGTCCTTGAAATTTCCCTACCAACAGCTGTCTTTTTGTTTTTGGACACATCACTGTGCCCACACTTGAGCTTTCTTGCCTAAGCCAGGTCTGTGACTAGATGCTTAGAGCTTTCAGCTGCACTTTCCTTTTCAAATTCTGACGAAGTGTTGAGCTCAACTATCAATGGCCAGTTCTGTGGATTGCAGGAGTGAATTATAAAACGATTACTATATCATTTTCCCAAAAAACCAGACTTTATATTATGCAGAAGACCCCAAGACAAAACATGTAAATGTAAATATCACTTTTATTTTCTCAGATAAAAGAATGAGATTAGAGCCATACCCAAGATTTACAAATACGCTGCTTGGGCTAGCCCAGAGCATTTCTATTTCCATTCTAACTATTCCTAGGCCTAGGCTTGGAAGCTTCTAGCCTCCATACTATCCAATGTTCTCCAAATCTAGACTCTGAAGATTTCAACTTCCAGCCTCCATCTGCTAATCTAGATCTAGAATGTTTCAGTCACTGAGACTCACTGCTGAATAAACTCACCCTTTCTAGCTCTTTCTGAACTCTGGCTGGATGGTTCAACTCAGATGTTCTGGCTCAAACTTCTCTCCAAGTTGACTTGTGTTCTAATTGAATTGCTTTGCTTGGAAAGACTGCATCTGAACTCCATGAACTGAAGAGCTCCAAACTGAACTGTAATGAATTGAACTGAAGTCTCTCTCCCTCACTGCTAATGAAGTAGCCTCTCTTACTTCTTTGCTCTCATGTGAGTTGGGTGTGTCTGTTGAGGTCTGTTCTTTTTAACATAACTGTGGTCGTTTTTAATTCAGTCTCCATTTGCTCAAAAGGTGAAATTAAGTTCAGACTCTGCTTCCCAGAAATAATTATCCATAGGTGATACTGAAGAATACTCCTAAATGTCACAATGCAATGGTTATAATACTTATGCTCTATTATCTCAAGACTCTAAAAATCTCCTGTCTACAGGGTATTCTTTGTTCTTCACTCAGGACCAATCAGTTAGCTGACAGGCTGGAGAGATGGCTCAGTGGCTAAGAGCACTGACTGCTTTTCCGAAGGTCCTGAGTTCAAATCCCAGCATCCACATGGTGGCTCACAACCATCCATAATGAGGTCTGATTCCCTCTTCTGGGGTGTTTGAAGACAGCTACAGCAAGCGGGGCTAGAGCAAGAAGAAAAAGTGTCTGAAGTGCATCTTTTTTTAAAATAAAGTTGGCTGACAATAACTTTGTCTAGTTAGCCAAAATATAGTACTGCCTCCACCCTTGCCTTCTAAACATCTGAACTTGATTTTTCCTATAAAAAGCCTGCCCTAAGAATAGACTGGCACCACAATTAGGCTCCTGGGGTCTTTTCTGTGGTCCTGATCAGTCTTAGGGTGTGTGTTCAAAAAACTATTTTTGCTTAACTGAGATCAGTGTTTATACAGTTTGTGTGGCAATTCCTGAACCTTAACAGTATTTTATTTCTGACTTATTCGGTCAGATCTTTCTCTGAGTCATCACTTTGTCTCCTCCTCAATTTTCAACGTTCAAATATGTACAAAATAACCTTATTTTCATTGTTAAGGATTAAAGATGTGTACTAAGGGCATGCTTGTATTCCAGCCAGATCATATATTCCAGGTGTACCTGCATTCTGGCCAGGTCATATCTTTGGACGTAATCCTTTGCCAGAGCAAACATATTGCTGGATTAAAATTCCTCTACAGAAATACCAGGACAAATGAATATTATGAAATATAATGTGGCAAGGGGTACCTAGCAGGCCTGTGTCAAGATATGTCCCTGAGTAATTATGCCATGACACAAATCTGGTATAAAAATGGGGCTTACTGGGGAAAAAAATAAAGAGGAATAAAGACCTGAAGGAGGGGTAGAGGCAGACGAGTGGACATGTAGACAGGCAGATAGATGAGGGCAGATCCATGGGGGCAGAGAAAGGGGGCAGAGGACATAAAGGGAGAGAGAAAGAGAACGAGAGAGAAAGAGAGAGAGAGAGAGAGAGAGAGAGAGAGAGAGAGGTAGCGCAAAAACTGAAATGTTATGCAGTCTGTTTATATGCAGTCCATACCTGGCCCACCTAGTAGCAGTGGCAGTTGATGACTTAAGCCATTGCTAGGCCCCAGGGAAAAGTCTAGTGGAATCACCTGTAAGCTAACTAAAGCTATGATTAGGAAAGAAAAAAAAATAATCAAGAAAGAAAACCATACCAAACAAAGCTTGCTTACTACTTCCATAAGTTAATACAGTTTACTAAAGGAATGAAGCACCAAGTCATTGCTTAACATTAAGAAATTCCAATCCCATGTACTCCTCTGTGGGCAGCATTGGGCAGAAAACTTTTTACTGGCAGTTTTGACTATGTAAAACTTAATTTCTTTTACTTATTTATTTATTTATTTATAGTTTTTTGAAACTGAGTTTCCCTATCTAGCCGTAGCTGTCCTAGAACTCACTCTGTAAACCAGGCTGGCTGCAAATTCAGAGATATGCCTACTTCTGCATCCTAAGTTCTTGGATTAATGGAATGTATCACCACCACCTACCTCAGCTTTTATTTATTTATTTATTTATTTATTTAATTTATTTATGTATGTATTTAATGCAGAACTTTAGAACTGAAGAGAAGTTGTGGAAACACAAAGAGCAATACTATTATTACTATTAAGTTTATTACCAATCAAGGCTTTCAATCCTGTCTAGTCAATGTTGCTAAAGGTTTTGCCCTTGGCACTCTGGGCAAGGAAAGGTGTGAATGTGGAGGAAAGGTGCTACTTTTCTTGAAAATTCAGAACTTTCCCCGTTTTCTCTGACATTGCCAAAATAAATCTTCTTGGCTGTTAATCATGAAATCAAATGATTGATCTAAAAACAATGCACTTTACCACTGAGGTCTTGTGTAGGCAGCCAAGGTTCTTTGTCTGAAGCAGTTTCCCAGTAAGATATCTCTAAAACTACAGAAACAAGGTAAACTGGTCAAAATTGTACAGAAAGGTTTTAATGTATTACAACTTCTTCTCTGAGGTTTCATTGTGATCTGGTGTGCTAAGGGATAGGAAGGGTACATGAAGGTGACAAACTGACAGAATGAACTATTTGGCAGGATTAAATAGGGAAATGTTCATAATCAGGCTTCAGACCCTACAGCTACATGGACAAGCTCATAGTAGTTGTGAGGGAAGCTCTGTGAACCTATTTTCTAGTTCTATATCATAATGGATGCCTATTTCCCAAACAAAAAGAGAGGTGATATTTGCTTTGGCTAGAAAAAGCAGAACTGAGAAACAGTCTAACTTGCTTTTGTTGTCTGGGAGCTTAAATCACAATGTGCCCTGTGAAGTAGCCAAGGAGAAAAAAAAACAAGTGATATAAATGAATCCCTGGATTGAAGTCAGCAGCAATTGAATGAATGAATGAATGAATGAGAGTTCATGAATTAATTAATGGAAAGCTGGAAAGTTGATACTGTATGAAGATCAAAAACAATTCCAGCATCTTTGGTAAAAGTGTCACTCTAGGTATGAATTGTTAAAAGCCTAACTCATCCACCATAGACTATGACAAGCTTGAGAAATAGAGATTATTCTCCTCTCCATTTCAGAGATGTGTTCACCGAGGCCAGGACCAAGTAGGGCAATTTCCCTGGTCATGCATCTAATAGGAGGTAGAATGGGTCTTTAAACTCAAGCTTTCTCATCTGAGAGTCTAAGCTCTTCCAAATCACACACAAAACTATCTCTTCATGACAATGAAACCAGATGATATGCATGAGTGAAATTTGGCTGCCTCAGCTCTCATGACAAATAAATATTTTCTGGGTACCAGATATTTGGGAACATTTGATGTTATCTCTTATGCTCAAGCTTAAGGTATGAGAGTAGAGCTTTGTAACACTCTAGGTAGGATAAAACCTGAAATTCATACTTACAATGTTGACTACAGGCTGAGTATGCTTAAAAATAGAAGAATCAGAAAAGTTGTCATGAGAAATAAATCAAAACATTGTTTTCATAAAAAGAATAAAAATGCTAAACATAGAAGTAAAAACAAATGGGAAAAATACCTCAAAGAGACTTTCTGTAGGAAATATTATTTTAATAAGTGTGAAGGCTAATCTCGGTTTCCAGTTTGACATATCTGTGAAGACGGACACTCAGTTAAGAATTGCTTCCATCAGACTCAGATTAACCTATGGGAATGTCTGTGGGGCACTTTCTTGGCTGCTAACTGATATAGGTTGGTCCAATCTACTCAGGGTGTTGTCATTCTTGTTCAGGTGATCCTTGGCTATATAGGAGAGGTAGTTGAGCAAGCTTGAGTTAGCAAGCCAATAAGTAGCTTTCCTCTGTGATTTCTGATTTAGTTCCTGCCTCTAATTACTCTCTTCAGCTCCAGCCTTAACACTTGTTATTGGCATAAAGTCACCTGTATGTTAAACTCTCCAGGATGCTTTTGGTTATGGTGCTTATTATAGAAAAAAAACAAACAAACAAAAACAAAACAAAACAAAACAAAACAAAACAGGGCCACAGGCAACTGTGTTGTGCCCTTTATATCTAAAATAATATGGACACTTTGAGTAGTGGAACATGAACTGCTCTGAAGTGTTGAATCACATAAAAAGGATTGTGATGAGATAAACAAGTCATCCAGTTAAATAAAATATGCTTTAATTTGTAAGCATTGGAGGGTGAACGGAACGATCTATCTGAGTGTTAGAATGCCAAGTCCTTCATGACCATGCAGAATACATGGTGGGACACAGTGTGCACCCCTGGTGCAGATCCAACCTACAGGGTATGGGCCTCCACAAATGTTGACTGTTTCTAAGCATGAAGCTTGTTTGTATAATAATGTACATAATTTACTTTATGTTTCTCCCATGGGAATACTCTCCCTGCCAAGTTTATTGGGGAATGTTCTCCCATCCAGGGTTAATAACTCTGTGATAAATAAAAGCAGCATGAGTCTGAGAGGCAAGTGTGTGTCTAATGTCCTTAGCAAAATGGTAGATGCTGCGACCTTCAGGACAGCCCTGAAGGCTGTGGGAAAGAACTCTGAAAACATGAGTTAAAAAATGTATAATTTTTCAACTCTGTAAAATATAAGGATGCAATATGAATTGTATGAGGGGCCTCATGGACCTAAAAGAAACCGAGGCAGCTGCACTATAAACAACTTTGTTAGAAAGATATTTAGGAAGGAGATAAAGAAATTAGGGAATGGTGATCTCAGAAGGACATCCCATCCTGCTAACTTATTGTCTGTGCTTATAAAGGCAGGCAGACCTTTGAGTTCATTTGCCATGTTTTTTTTTTTTTTTTTTAAATGCACTTGCTGTTCTAAGAATCAAGGGGCTAAGGTCATAAAATCCTGATTCATGAGATAATCAAAGGGGAAACTGGGTTGACAATTGAATTGATAAGCAAATAAAATACTGGGCTTTTTGTGAAAGAACTGAGCTATCTTGATGAGCTATCATAGAGCCAGCAAGAGAGAGCACTGAGTTGTCACCTACTACTGACTTTGAGTCATTTTTTCCCCACTCCCAAACACGTCTTCCTCAGGATCCCCTCTCTAACCCAGGGCTGGTCCTTGGCATTAGAAGATATTGTAGATCTAACCACTGTGCTATTTTATAATCAGAAATAAGACAGAAAAATCCCTTATTAATATATATGCTGAAAAAGTACACTGCATATGGCCATGGATAACAATAAGGACACATTATAAACAGAGAAAAGGATACAAAAGGCTCTGTTGCCCTGCCTGAGACCGGCAGTTTCTCCTCCAGGCATTTACTTATTTGCTTTTTTTTTTGTTTAAAAATAGTAATGAATGCATGTGCCTACATAATATATTCTCTGTCTAGTAAAATAGGTTCATAGAATACATTGTTTTAAATCATAGGATATGTTTTCAGTACATGAGAAATGACTAAGCATGTTTGTATAAGCTATCTCATTGTAAAATATGGTTCTTAAGAGAGTTGTTGAACTTGAATATAGCTACAATTTTTCTCTAAGAATGAGACATATATTGTGGGTTGTTTTAAAAAACAAGATCAAGGGCACCTCTCTTTCAGCCAGAACCATCACCATTGATTAACTCTTTAAAATGGGAAGGGGAGAGAGGAGGTACCTAATAGATGTTCTTTAGGCCAGATAAGTCCACATGTGTCCACCAGAAGAGAGAGATGCAATAGACCATGTATGTCCACATGTGTCCACAGAAAAGATATGTGATGGGAATCAGGAGATGAGTATGTTTAGAAAAGGATGGCCACAATCTTCCCACAGCAGATCTGGAGTCTGTAGTGTTGTACAGATGCTGATAGAAATGTTCAAAATAAAGAGGGGTAAGATTTTTGTTCAAATAGATCTGCAACCTGAGTATGTTACATGCACTGAGAGATATAACAGCTTCCTGATGCAAGATGGATCAGAGAAAGAAACGAGAGAAGCAGGTATCAGGGTACAATTGAAGGACCAGTTGTATGAGTCAATTAGAAAGGGACTTGAGCTGGTGGAGCCCATTTCCTATGAGTTTATGATATAATACATGGAAAAACCAAACCAAAACCACACACACACATACCCATACCTTCCCATATACCCACCCCACAGAACTCCCCACATACCTATCCTCACACACATATCCACCCATACAAAACCCCACACATATACCTCCCCTCTCCCACATAACCCTGATATACCCATCCCTACACAGACCCACACCCACAGCACCCCCACAAACACACACACACTCACCCCCACAGAACCCCAACCCCTATATATCTGAACTGCTTAAACTAGAGATAAGCAGAGGCTGTGAAACGGCACAGCAGCTTAGAGTGCACAGTGCAGAGAACCTGAGTTTGGTTCCTAGTACTCACATTAGGTCGCTCACAAACCACTGGTAACTCAAATCAGATTCCTCTGGCTTCCAAGCTCACCAGTACTCATGTATACATACCCACACTCACACACACATATAATTAAAAATAAAATAAATCTTGAGAAACAAAAGCGATAAATACTTATGGCTGCTAGAAGATTGTGAACTAGTATATCTGCTAAAGAAAATACTTTAATCTGACTCTTCATAGTAAAGTTCACAAAGAAGAAAGTAAGAGCTTTTTAAAAGAATCTCACCATATGGGAGAATTACTCTGAAAGTGACTATGGAAATGTCTGTCTGATAATGAGAGTACCATGCATAATAATGAAATACTTTTTGTTATTGATGAAAACTCATGTATTTGCTTATATCAAAGACTTGGACACAAATATTTAAGCAGGGATCTTTCATATAAGAAGTTTCAGTGACTTTTGGAACCTTTTACTAAAATGTAAATTTTTCATTTAATGCTGAGATGGCTCTACTGGTGAAAGCTGTCCATGTTACACAAGCCTGACACTATGAGTTCAACTCCTATTGTTTATGAATAAAGCTGATTCCTGAATGCTGCCCTCTAATCTCCAGAAGCATGAACACACACACACACACACACACACACACACACACACACCACACAGAGATTTTTTAAAAATAAAATTACATCCCATTTTTATTATCTTGAAAGGCAGAAGTTTATTTGTTAATGTAGGTAAAATAAAATTGTTTAATAAATTAATACATTGCATCATAAAGCACTAAACCAATGTGACACATTCAAATGAGACATATTCAATTGCTACAGTGAAAATAATTTTATTATTAAAAGTATTTTTAAGTAATATTTAAGAGAATAAAGAGCTCTTGTCTTAATGTAAAATGAAGTATTATTTAAAGTATGCATCCTGTATTTATCGTGTGCCATTAATTATCTGATTTTGTATATATGTTGTGATATGGCATACATGTATGGTTTTAAATTAATAAATAGAGACTTACTGTACTGTGAACAAACCAACTGTGACTTAATTCATTTCAACTCAGGGACATTGACCCCTCAGCCTGACTACCTGTAAATCATGTTGATGGTGTTTATAAGGGTAGACGGAGGAGAGAGCCTACTTTCTAGTGCCTTTTAGCAAGATAGACATGGTTGGTCTGGATTGCATACTGTAAATCAACCTGCAATTTTAGATTTATGGGTATGGCTTGCTGAAGAATAGCTTATGATAACATGAATATATTCTTTCTGTGTAACTGAGTGTGAAAATGGTACATCACAAAGTGAAATGCTTCTCTGAGAAAGTAGTTTCCACAGCCAGTGTTCAGAATTCACTTGGCATCACAGCCCAAAGTGCTTTGTGAGACAAGGGATGTTTTTGAATGCTTTGGTTAAAGCATGAGGACTCTTCCAGAATGAAATGTAGCATCTGTATTGTTTTTTGCTTATATCTTTATTATACATTTTTTATACATTGTACAATTTGCAAATTGGTGTTATATCTTGGTAGTATTATGATTAACATGAAATGAATATACCTTGAAATTCAACCTCTCTGGGTGAGCTACCAGCTCAAATTATGCTTATGGTAAACTGCCTTGTAGGAACTACAGAACCAGTGCAGTGGACATCATAGAAAGCATGATAGCTGACCATAAGTGTTTGAAAGAACAAACTAAAAATTAAGTTTTGTGGAAACATTATTATATATTAATAGAACATAAGGAAGGACTTTCATGTCAGGTACTCTTATTTTTTGCAAGTAACAGAGAAAGCTCAGAGAGCTATAACAAAATGAGAAACATTGGAGTTCATGTTCAGATAAAATTGATCATTAACACTGAGTATCATATGTAGAAAACCATGTGATTGATAGCAGAGGAAAGTGTGAAAGTAGTTTCACACATATATTTCATATAAAGAATAGAGTATGTGAGGCCAACAGGAAACACCAAGGTGGGAGGGGCTCATATTGCTATTTTGCATAGAATGGTCAAGAAAGGTTGTAGGTAGAGTCTGAATTAAAACAGAGTGGCTTGTTTTAACCCTAAGGAAAATGGAAATGAAGCCCAAAGTTGCTTTTTTAGATAGGGTCTCATATAGGTGTTTTAGTTAGAGTTTTACTGCTGTGAACAGACAACATGACCAAGGCCACTCTTAAAAAGACAACATTTATTAGGGGCTAGCTTACAGGTTCAAATGCTCAGTCCAGTATCAGCAAGGTGGGAACATGGCATTATCCAGGTAGGCATGGTGCAGGAGGGGCTTAGAGCTCTACATCTTCATCTGAAGGCTGCTGGGTGAAGACTGGCTTCTAACCCATAGTGACATACTTCCTCCAACAAAGTCACAACTACTCCAACAAGGCCACACTTCCAAAGAGTGCCACTCCCAGGCCAAATCTATTCAAACCACCACAGTAGGCCAAGCTGTTCTTTATTTAATATGCAGGTGAGTATGACCTTGAGCTTCTGAACCTCCTACTTCCATCCCCCTCCCCCATACTAGGACCAGGGTTATTTGTTACCATGTCCAGTTCTATGCAGTGCTGGGGATCAAACACAGGGTCTCATGTGCTTGGCAAGCAGTCATTCAAATTTTTGACAGTAGCAATCATAATACCCCCTGCCAGCACAATAACCTTGCCCAAAGCCCCCAGAATTTTATTCAGAACACACCTCTGCAAAGACAGTTGTCCAGAAAATGTATACATTTCAACTGTGGCATGGTGCCAGCTACATTATTAATCTAGGACTACTGTTCCAAGATATTCTGATTTCAACTTTAAAAGCATGTCCTTTCACGAAAATGATCTCCTTGAATACACTCAGTTATTCTAGCATATTCCTTCCCAGGGCAGTGCTCTTATTTCCACATTCTATTATTCTTGGATGAATTTCTCTGACTGCTATTCAGTTGAGGGCCCCACTGAAAAGTCTTGAAGGTGTTACAGGAATAAATTGAATGATAGTTATGAATGAAATGTAGGTATGACCACTCCAAAGTATGGTTGAAAAGAAGAATTTTATTGTAGATATGAGAGAGATATGAGAGAGAGAGAGAGAGAGAGAGAGAGAGAGAGAGAGAGAGAGAGAAACCTAAGACATCTGGAAGAGTCCATAGAAGGGAGAGAAAGGGGTAGACTGAGCATGGCCTGCAGACTGGAATGGCCTGCGGACTGGGTCATGAGAGGAGAAAGTGGGAGAGAGTGAGAGAGAAAGAAGAGAGAGAAGAGAAGAGTGTCCCGCGCTACGGTCTCGCCAGCAAGAACGACGCGGCACACATAGGATCCTTCTGCAGTAACAGCTTTAATGCATCTTGAGAGGGAGAGCATAAGCTTGCCACGAGTGGAGACTCAGAACAATAGAATACTCGCCCTTTATATGGGTCACAGCGCTTGCCTGGGACATGGAGCTTCCCCATTGGCTCCCGCACACCAGGCCAGATGCCGCCACGAGAGAGGCTGAGACTCTGAGGTGGAAAATTACCTGGTGCATGCGCACTAGCCTGTTTACAACTTGTCCTCGGCCGAATGTAGGCGCCATCTTGTAATGGCGGATGTGGGTGCTCAGGCGGCTCCCAACAGAAGAGAAGGCAAGAGGACCAAGGCAGAAGAACCCAGAGCAGAACTAAGAGAACCAAGAAAGGGCATGGCCAAGATGGCAGGTTTTTATAGGAAGCTGGGGAAAGAGAAGCAAAGCCTTTGGGCTGGAGAAGGTTAGGGTAGGTTGGGGTCAGGGAAGATCAAAGAGGGGCCATAGGTACTGAGTAAGCCTGGTGGCTAGTGTGTGCTTTGGTATGCTAAAAGACATTTATCTGGAGTTTCTTTTGTACCCGACAATCTGGAGGAGGACACCTTTGTGCTAATTAAAAATCAAGATAGCTGAAGCCCAGAGAGCAAAACTGGATAGTAGGAGATGTGCTCTGAGGGGTAGTGCAGACACAAGGAAGGACTTTGGAGCTTTATGAATAAAATAATACCCTTAAGTTACTCAATATAGAAAGACAAAAGTAATAAACATAAATACAGATAAAAAAATTATAAAAAATATTTGTTTAAAAGCCAGTATGGATTAAAGCAGAAGTTGGCAGATTAGAAAACATATGGTCTTAAACTGAAGTTTTTTCATAATATGGAGACAGAAGTTTGTTAAGAATATAGTAGTATGATTGAGGACTGGTCCTCTATTTTAGCATATTGCTTTCTGAGTTCTGAAGTCATGTTATTAAATGTATACACATTTAGACTCTTTGTATTGTATTGAAACACTTATCTCCAGGAGATGTCTCTGTCTCTGATGAAAAGGTGACTTCCTGAAAAAAAAAATAGTTTTTGCCTCTAAACTAACCAAACAAACCCAAATCTACAGCTCTGTGGAGTTCGTTTTGTGCTCTCCTGGGCATAGGGCCTACCCTGGAGTGTGTTTGATATATCAGGATTACTCCATTGAGGAAAAGTGGTTTTCCTTCTCCTGGGAGCTATCAATTATGAATAGCTTCTTAGGGGTGGGCCTTTGTGTCTAGTTTTCCTCCTTGGACCTGTGCAGGGCTTGTGCATATTATTAGTTTCTGTGAGTTTATATGCGCATCAGCCCTATTGTGTCTGGAAAATGCTGTTTCCTTGGAGTCATCTACCTCCTCTGGCTCTAACAATATCTACCTTTTCTTCCTAATATATCACTGATCCTCAATGGGAGGAGTGTGATAATCACAGCCCTTAAAAGACTGGATACTTCAAAGTCTCTCACTCTCTGCACATTGTGCAGTTGTGGGTCTCTGTGTTAATTACCATCTACTGCAAGAACAAGACTCTTATGAGAGTTGAGGGATTTGCTAATCTATGGACATAGCAGTATGTCATTAGGAGTCAGTTCATTGCTATGTTCTTATAGTAGAAAAAGGTAGGTTTTCCCTTAGGGCCTATCACCTATTTAGTCTCAGGTTCTTGGCATCTTTAACAGTGTCAGATGTAGGTCCCATCTCCTGAAGTGAGCCCTAATCCAATTAGAAAACAAAACAACACAAAAACCTGGTTACTTACTTCTGTGGCATTTGTGTCCACTATTGCACCAATGGATATAACTTGCAGCCAGATTGTTATGGTAGTCTGTAGGATTTGCAGCTGGGTGAGACTGATGATTTCTTTATCCTCCAGCAATGTGTATAGTCCCTTCCTGCACCATGAAGAGCAGTCATTTGGGGGAAGCTTCTAACTGGGCACCAGCTTCAACCGTCTATGTTTGATGACATAAATATGAAGTGTCTACAGCAAAAGGATCTTTTCATCCGATTGTGGATGGTGGCCAATATCAGCATTGTGGTGTGGTGTTTGGGGAGTCTACAGCTGCTCTTTGGCCAGTGATTTTAAAAGATGTACCTGATTCTTGATAGTAGCAGTTTTACTTTGTAACACATGATGTCTAATTTGAGCATTATTATATGATAATTCCATTTAAAATTTTTTAAATTTATATTTTTTAGAAAGCTTATACAATGATAAGTTGATGACTGACTTTTGACAAGGACATTGTTTAGTTTTAATTACTCACAATTCTGCCTCTGCCCTGACTTCTCATCCGTTCTCAATTAATCTTTCTACAATATCCCCTTTTATGATACTATATTCGACTCCAATTTAATGTAGAGATTTGATTGCCTGTTTTTCTTATTTGTTTGTTTGTTGTTTTGAGACAGGGTTTCTTTGTGTAGCCCTAGCTGGCATGGAACTGTGGAGCTAACTCTGTAGACTAGGCTGGCCTCAAACTCAGAGAGCGCAATGTGCCTCTGGCTCCAAATACTGGGATTAAAGGAGTGTGCCATCATCACTCAGCATACAAAACTTTTGATAAGGCATCAATTTGTAAGTCTTAAACAGATGAGTTCACTTTTCTATTGAACTACTTACTATTGAGTCTTAACACACACACACACACACACACACACACACACACACTTCACAAGTCTTTTATATCTTCCGGTAATATAGAGTACTTATTTCTCCTATGGCTTTAAGAACTAATAGTGTTGGAATTGAGACAACTTGATGTGTCAAGAAATGTAGTGTGTGTGTGTGTGTGTGTGTGTGTGTCTGTGTGCATGTGTGTGTGTGTGTGTCTGTGTGTGTGTGTCTGTGTGCGTGTATGTGTGTCTGTGTGCGTGTGTGTGTAAAGCAAAAATGAGAACTAACTGTTAAATATAGGATTCTGGGTAAGGACCCAATGCTGTTTACATGGAAGTGTCCCAAAGGAAGACTGACTTTGTTGTGTACACAGGATAGCAACTTGAATTAAGAAAGCTGTGTATCTATGCCAAATAGAGCAAAGGTAAATAACACCAATGACCCAATTTAAAAGAAGGGCTTTAAACCAGGTAATTAAATGTCTTACTAAGTAGCATCGTTTTGTGCAGTAAAATATACTGCTACCCATTGCCTTTACTCATCTTGACTTAGAATTATATCTCAAAACCACAGGTCAAACAACACCATAGTATTTGATACACAGAAAAGAATGTTGCTGAGATACCTTATTTTGAGTTTCTTAAGGTTAGAATATTGAGAAAACCCACAACATTTCTGGTTTGAATTTCTAATAAATAACATCCTGACCCACCCCCAAATCCATATATGGCATGGGTCATAATTTATAAGCTAAAAACATTAAAGTTCTTTTCTAACGCTTTCAGAGTAGAAATGGTTATTTCATTTTTTTATTTGTATGCTGTGTTTGGTTAATTAAAATACATAAAACTAAACAAAGTAATAATAGTGTGTTCTTCTTTTATTATACATGGTGACATGTGGGAGGAGCCACAAGGAGTAACCTAACATAATTAAACATCAGAGGAATGATTAAGTGCCTTTTGAGACCTGATTATTCATTGTGGGTTAAGTTGCAAATTTGTGAATAAATATCAAATTTATCTTTGGGTTTAAAATTATCTGGGGATTCTTTTTTATTCGGTATGTTTCTTTGGAATTTTACTTTATTTGTAAGAAGTATTTTGTAATTTTGGAATCACAGCCACCTATTAAAATATTATACTGTGTAGACAGAACACTTTCACAAATAGAAAATGGAAAAATCCAGAGCCTTGCTCATCTGTTGAATATATTTGTCTTTTTCTAGCCCAGATAATTTCAGAACTCTTTCCCTATGCAGTCATCACATAAGCAAATATAAGTCCAGAGTCTGCAGTTCTATTTGTATTATCACGGGCTAATGAATTCTGTTGTACAGCAGGTGTCAAATCATATCTGTTGTTTTGCAATTGGGTATGAATAGAAGATGTATTGCCATTGCAAGTGAATCTAATATGAAGCTAATGAGTGGTAATGAGCAACTGTTTTGTCATTATTGAGGCAACCACTGAGATGCTAATAAACTCTCATTTTGCTCTTTAGAGAAAAGCAGTGACCAGAATTTACAACACGGCCTTAATATTTCCAAAGCCTGAGGCAAAAATAAATAAATAAATAAGTAAATAGTGAAATCTTAAACTGAGAGTGATTTAGCCATTTTCTGTATGATGGTCCTTTTGCGTAGTAGAATGAGCTTGCTTTATAATGTCTTCCAAGAACTCCTATAATCTAAGAAAAGCTGAAGAATGTGTGTCCATTAAGTGAATATGAAGTTGAGAAAAAAGGCACTGTGCCTTATTTTCCTTAATTAAATATGATTTCAGAGTTTCTCACTTGCCAGTTCCTTTGTAGTATAATGAACTCTAACACAAAAGCAACACTTTTATTTAACTGGGTTATTAGAAATAACATTATTGAGAGGGTTTATTATTTTGTAATTAACCTTATGTGTTCCTGTGGGTAGCCTAACTTGGTAAATAACCAAGAGTATTATCACACAGTATTCTGGCCATATGTTTTATAGCTCCACGTTTTTCTACAGTAGTGCAGAGCAGAGAGCCCAATAAATATTTATAGGATGAATGATAAATAAATAATTGAATGAACGTAGAAAATATATTCATTAAATTTACTTTCGTATGTAGAAATAATGTTGTTGAAAAGAGTTGTTAATACATAGCCATTTAAATGTCCCAACACCCAACTGGGCTTTGAATACTTTATATTTCTGGATAAAATGTTTTAGTATACATAACTGAAACCTTGTTGCCATATATGACTAGTTTATGTTAATTCTGAAAAACTAATTAATTTTGGTAGTTTTCTATAGATTTTTACCCTACAACTTAAGTATAAATACATACTTTAATTAACTAATTAGTTAATCATTTGATAAACAGTTGAGGTGTAGGGATCTACATGAATAGTCAAGCACTTGTCTACTATGTGTAAGATCTTGGCTTTAATATAAAAACAACATAAAAATTGTTACTCATATGAATTTTATAGCCTCAAAAGTCCAGCTATTTTATTAAACATAAAGATTTACTTTCTTCCATGGCTATCAAATAGGCTGTGGTAGGCATAAGTCTACATAACAAAGCCATTCAACTTGAATTATGCTAGACTGTGTCTGTACAACCTCTTCCTGACCTTTGACATGGTCACATTATATGCATATATTTAGAAATTCTTTTATGATATATATGAATGAGTTATATATAAACAAAGTATATTTATATTCTATAGGTTCTATAGAAATTAAGCAACACATATAAAGATGAGAATACCATTTGAATAATGAAACACATAAAGGAAGAACAATCATGTTTTATAGGACAATGCAGATCCAAAGCACCTCACAACACATTTTTATAGTACTTAGATAGAAAGTTTATTTAGGTTGGGATGTTTTGCTAAATAGGCTGAAACATTAGAATACTGCTATGCAATGCTTCATCCAAATGAACACAAGCATTCCGTGGCCCCATCTTCTCTCTCCCACTTGAATAGCAACATGGATATAACATGTCGAATAGATTTAAAATTTTTCTCATGCTCATATGCACAATTATAAAGTACTCAAGTTTTAGAACTGCAACAATGCAAGTAATTATCCATTCTGAAAGCTTGTTTTTCTTTCATGACCATCACCATTGACTTGAGGCACTCACTTCTATAGCAAATGTATCTATATCCCAGGATCTTTGACAAGTATGCTGGTTATTTGGGAGATCATTTGTCACAGACTTATTTCCTGCATAACCTAGTGAAATCACTAATTGTAAGGCTTATAAGTTCATGTTAAGTGGCATCCTTGAAATACATCTAGGAGTTATTATAAGCCTTCTGTTCTCTGTGGTGACTTGAAGATTAGAAATGGGAGACAATTATGCCATATAAATATAAGTTATAGTTCACTGGGGCCTGTTCATTAAAGCAAAATAAATTCCCAATATAATTTGCAATTTTTCTAAGACCAAATTTTAACATTAAAGCACTGGTAACTTTTAAAGCAATGAGCCTGAAAAATGAGCTATAGGTTTAAGACTCCTTGTCATCATGGAAAAGAAAGTAAATTATAAATTATCTTACCAATTCAAATTTGAAGTAGTTTATCTATATTTTATTGTAAATATAGACTTGCAGATATATTAAGAATTAAAAAGAAATTGCTATTAAACCAAGGAGATACTCACTATCATGTTTACTCAAGTTTACTTGTGCTGATCATTCATTGCTTATAGGGATTAAAAAATACAGCAAAGCATGTTTCAAATGGACCCAATACTGACAAGATGGTAAAATGTATTTTATATTTTGATATTTCTCCCTGTCATAGTAATGCATACATATTGTAAAAATTAGAAGATCACAGAAAGACTTTTAGTAATGAACAACTGTTCACTATTTCAAGTCTGTACAATTTTTGGCTTTTGCTTTGTGTTATTTCTTTTTAAATTAAAATTTAGGTTTGATATTTTTAATTAGCATATTGTGTGCACAGATGCAGGTGCTTGTAGAGGCCAGAGGATTCAGAAACCTCTGGAACTGAAGTTACAAGCAGCTGTGAATCACCTGATGTGGGTGCTAAGAATTGAGCTCAGATCCTCTAGAAGAGCATTATGTAGCTCGATTAATCTTTATAGAACACTATTAACCACTGAGCCATCTCATCAGCCATGTTTAATAATTTTTTCTTCTCTCATTTATTACATTCTGAGTGCAGTTTCCCTTCCCTTTCTCCCTCAGTATCTTCTCCTATCTCCCCTCTTCCCCACAATCCACTCTTCCTCCATTTCCCTTCAAAAAAGGTCAGGCCTGAAGCTGGGGAGCTAATCCTGTACCACAGGGCTCCATACCCAAATAGCATGGGGAGAGAGATAGCTTCCCAGGAGTGTGTGGACAAGCCTGAGTGGAGGTAAGACCAGCACTTCTGCTCAAAAGGACCCTTCCGGAACCCTCAAGACAAAGGGACCAAGGAACAACCTGGGACAGGAGCCTTCTGGTTTCCATCTGTGGTCAGGGACCTGAGCCTGTGCTGCAAGGCTCCATACCCAAATAGCACCTGGAGAAAGTTACCCTCCCAAGAGTGTGGACAAGCCTGTGAGTGTTGCTAAGACCAGCACCTTTGCTCAGAGGAACCTGCCCCAGAATCCTCAGGACACAGGGACCTAGGAGTGGCCTTCTGGTTTCCTTCTGTGGCTGGGGAGCTGATCCTGTTCCACAGGGCTCCATACCCAAATAGTGCCAGGAGATAGCTGGTCTCACAAGAGTGCCAAAAGACCTTTGAGTACAGGAAAGACCACCACTTCTGTTCAAATTCCTGGCTCAAGAGGGACCCTAGCAGAGCCATCAGGACACAGGAACAAAGGAACAGCTGGGGACAAAATTCTTCTGGTTTCTGTCTGCACCTCAGAGCTGACCCTGTACCACAGCTCTCCAAACTCAAATTCCTCTGAGAGAGAGCTGGTCTCCATGGAGTACTGACACAGAGGCTTGCAGGAGGGACAAGCCACAGTCAGAGAGAGCAAGACCAGCTACCACCAGTAATAACCATACAGCGAAAGGCAAGGGCAAGAACATAAGCAACGAAATCAAGGCAACTTGGCATCATCAGAACCTAGTTCTTCCACTACAGTGAGCCCTGGATACCCCAACATACCAAAAAAGACTCAGATTTAAAATCACATCTCATGTTGATGATAGAAGATTTTAAGAAGGAAATAAACAACTCCCTTAAAGAAATAAAAGAGAACACAGGTAAACAGGTAGAAGCACTTAAAGAGGAAACACAAAAATTCCATAAAGAATTACAGGAAAACACACTCAAACAGGCAAGAGAAATGAACAAAACCATCCAGGATCCAAAAAGGGAAATAGAAACAATAAAGAAATCACAAAGGGAGACAAGCCTGGAGATAGAAAACCTAGGAAAGAGATCAGGAGTCATAGCATGACCAACAGAATACAAGAGATAGAAGATAGAATCTCAGGTGCAGAAGATACCATAGAAAACACTGACATAACAGTCAAAGAAAATGCAAAATGCAAAAATGTTCCTAACCGAAAACATCCAGGAAATCCAGAACACAATGAGAAGACCAAACCTAAGGATACTAGAAAAAGCAAGAAAATAATCTTCTTTCAACAAACCGAAAAGAAGATAGCCACACAAACATAAAAATAACATCAAAAATAACAGGAAACAACAATCACTATTCCTTAATATCTTTTAACATCAATGGATTCAATTCCCCAATAAAAAGACATAGACTAATAGATTGGATACATAAACAGGACCCAGCATTCTGCTGCATACAGGAAACACACCTCAGTGTCAAAGACAAACACTACCTCTGAGTAAAGGGCTGGAAAACAATTTTCCAAGAAAATAATCTCAAGAAACAAGCTGGAGTAGCTATTCTAATATCAGATAAAATCGACTTTCAACCAAAAGTAATAATAATAAAAAAAAATACGAAAGGCCACTTTGTACTCATCAAAGAAAAAAGTCTACCAAGAAGAACTCTCAATTCTGAACATCTATGCTTCAAATGCAAGGCACCCATATTCATAAAAGAAACTTTACTAAAGCTCAAAGTACACATTGCACATCACACAATAATAGTGGAAGACTTCAACACCCCACTGTTATCAATGCCAGGATCTTGGAAACACAAACTAAACAGAGACACAGTGAAACTAACAGATGTTATGGACCAAATGGATTTAACATGTATCTATAGAACATTTCATCCTAAATCAAACGAATATACCTTCTTCTCAGCACCTTATGGTACCTTCGCCAAAATTAACCAGATAATTGATTACAAAACAAATTTCAACAGATGTAAGAAGATTGAAATAATCCCATGCTTCCTATCAGATCACTACAGAGTAAGGTTGGTTTTCATTAGCAACAAAAACACTTACACATGGAAGCTGAACAATGCTCTACTCAATGATAACTTGATTAAAGAAGAAATAAAGAAATTAAAGACTTCATTTCATGAAAATGAAGGTACAACATATGCAAACTTATGGGACACAATGAATTCAGTGCTAAGAGGAAAACTCATAGCTCTGAATACCTTCAAAAAGAAACTGGAGAGAGCATACATTAGCAGCTTAACAGCATCCCTGAAAGCTCTAGAAAAAAAAGAAGCTAATACACCCAAGAGGAGTAGAAGGCAGGAAATAATCAAACTCAGGGCTGAAATCAACCAAATATATTTTTATTTTATGTGTATTAGAGTTTTGCTTTATATATGTCTGTATAAGGGTGTTGGATCCGATGGAAGTAGAGTTATAGGCATTTGTGAGCTGCCCTATGGGTGCTGGGAATTGAACCCAAGTCCTCTGGAAGAGCAGCCAGTGCTCTTAACATCTGAGCCATCTCTCTAAGAATTTTTAATTTTATTTATTTCTAAGTAGTTGTAATCAATGCTCCATTTTTCTTTTCTAAAATATTGATTTTTATTTATGTGTATGAACAAGTGTATGTATGAGTTCAGATACCTCTGGAAGGCAAAAGTCAAAACACAATGGGGTCAGATTCCCTAGAGTTGGAGTTACAGGTAGTTGTGAGCTACTCCATGTGGTTCTGGGAGCCAAACTCCAGTCCTTTGAAGGAGCAGCAAGTACTCTCAATGCTGAGCCACTTCTCCAGGCCCCATCTCCCCCGCTTTTTTTCCACTTAAGACTTATGTATGAAAACATGAGTTGTACATCACTGATGTTCTTAAGTTATGGCTAGTACTTATAGTATTTAAGACTTCTTGCTGCCAATTCTCTTTTGAAGCAAGGCCTCACTATATAGCTCTGGCTGGCTTGCAACTTACCATGTAGTCCAGGTTTGCCTGTCTTAAATTAACGGAGATCTTCTGACTTCTGCTACCTAAATTTTGGGGTTAAAGGCACTTTAGACCACGCCTTGCAAGATTCTCTTACTGATGAGTGTAAACAGAAGAATGATGCCAGTGTCCAGGACAGAAACTGACTCTACTCCTGAGTTAAAGCTATCATAGTAGTTCCTTATTTCTTGGGCTTTGACTAATCTATTCCCTTCTTTTTTTTTTTTTTTAAATCAGTTTTCAGAGTATGGTCTATGGATTCCCAGATGTCTGCTATACTATTTTGGAGGTTGTAAACTCAAAATTCATTTCCTGTAATGTGAATGCATCATTTAGCCTGATCCCTTCTTATCTTGATGGCACATAAGCAATAGCCAGGAGAGATGTTGGCACCCCAGCTGGGGTCCTGTGGTTGTGTTAACCTGAACTCAATCGAAATGGAGACAAGGAAAGACAATATCATAGCATATTCCTAATAAAGAGGAAAAAGTTGTTACCTTCATTAAGACTTGACTCTTGTACAGGATTTTTAATATTCTGTGTGACCAGGAAGGAAGTTTCCAAAACACAGTGCCTGTTTTGAACAAGCACCTGCTGTGAGATGTGTGAGAAATGTGAGGTGAAGACTTATTTTTAATGGAATGTCAGTTTTATTTAAAATAGTGTCTGACAAACTAATAAAAACATCCGCAATATTTTCTTAATAATGTATCAAGTAAAACTTCCATTCAAGGAAAACAACTGATAACACTGTGCTAAAAATAAAGTTTAAATTTCAGACAAAAATTTTACTAAAATCTGTGTCTATTCTTCTGGGCTCCATAGTTTTCAAATGGTATCTTTTTTCTATTGAAAACTATAGTGATACTTAACAATGTGAGTTTTAAAAAATGTATCCTAAAGATAGATACAATTCAGTGAGCTGTTATTTCCAAATGACCATAGCATAATGTTGATCATATATGAATATGTTTTCTCACAGTTGCATATTGATTCCTGGAATTCGTGGGGGAATTCATTGATATTGATATTCTGACAGAATCTGCATTTGCATGTTAGTATGCTAGAGACCCAAATGAAAGATCATGAAAATTGTCATTTCCTTTCCTGTTACATTTTGTGTGATATCAGGTTTTCTCGATATTTTTAATCAAAGCTAAAGATGTCACAGCAGATAATCTGGACATTGTGTGTTCCACACCTGTAATTCCAGTACTAGAGAAGGTGAGTCAAGAGGATGGTGGGTTTGAGACCTGTCTGGGCTGCATAGGGAAAACTTGTCTCAAGTAAACAGTATGAAACAATAAAAAACAAACAATTGAACTGAGGCCTAGTCTTTCAGAGCTGGTGGGATGGGGTGGGGCATGTAGAATTTGGCAGTCTTTTCTAATGCAGAGATAAAGAGAGGTTTGCAGAAGTATATAAGATAAGGTTTGTTTATAAAAATACGTTGTTTATGCTATAACAAATTATTTTTAAATATACAATATATAAAATGCTATAAATATATAGCATTTTTCAGGTTCAACTTTCAAAATTGTGAATCCTGAAAAAAATATAATTCATGTAAACAAATTTTGGTTATGTTTTTAATTTTAGGGATGCATAGGAACCCAGATATGCAAGCATCTGAGAACAAATTATTGACTTGATCCTCCACAATCTGAAGACTTGCCACTTCCTTTATGCTTAGCCACATTTTTGTTTCTGGGTCTTTTTGAATAGTTTTGTACTTCCGTCATTTAGCTTAGCAAAGCAGAGTAGGAAATGGGAGACTGGCCACTTGCTTTGTTCTGTAGCTTATGCAGACAGCGCTACTTCAGAATCCCATTTATAGGAGCAAAGATTCTTCTCCTTGGACAGATCACTATCTACTTATGGGTTTGTTGATATGAATTGACACCCATACATTTTTGAGCAGTGCAGTTTATATTATAGAAATAAATATTATTTCAATGTGATCCACCCACCCCTCAGTTAGCAAATGCATTCCTCTCTCCCAGCAAAATTACAGATTATATTTTTCTTCAGGAAAGCAGGACATGACCTCGTCTCTTTTCCTTTGTTAAGAGGTGCCACCTCTTTAAAATTTCGGTGGCCGTAAAGTTTTCTTTAAGAATTTCAAATAGAACCATCTATAGACATTTCTAATAATTTTATAAAGTCATCAGAAGAAGACAAATGTGGGTGCAGCCTTAGAAAAGAGAAGCCTTGATCATGGTAGAGTCGCTTCATCTCTTTCAGTGGGATTTCAAAAGCTATTTTCAGTAATTTATGTTAATACTTTATTTTCGAAGTTTTCTTTCTTCCATAAGCTCTTCGTACTTTGACCAAAACTTGACCTTTCCCCTCTTTGAAATTTACCCTCCAACCCACCCCCATCTCCAAACTAGCTTTTCATTAGGGAACATGGGCATGCCCTCTTGTTGCTATGCGTTGTGCTCTGGTGGTGAGCCTCCCTAACAAAAATCAAAGGGCTGTGAGGACCAGAGGATGAACTCTGTGATCTCAGCCCCCTAGAGAGAGGTGACCCCAGAGAGAGGTTCAGTTCATGTCAGTCCCATCTTAATTCATCTGAGAGATAGGAAGCAGGCAGCCGTTTGAATAATTTTATTGAGAGACAGTTTCCAAATCACAGATCTGGTTAGTATCTTGCTCCTTTGAATGGGTCTAGTTCATGTCAACAAACGAAGCCAATGGCTCACACATAATTGAATGTAAAAAGAACTGGTTAAGATTTTAACACAGATTTTGCTGCATTTTTATTAGGTTGAGTAGGACATGCACATTTTCTGGAGCTCCTTGGTGGTAGCGAGCTGCCCAATGCCTGGAATAATAAAATTTGAATATAACTCTACTTGAAGATTCCCAGTGCCATCCATGGAAATGCATAAAGGTGCTCAGAGGACTGCGGCTCCCAGACGTGTAGGTAGCCAGTTATGGTAAATAAGACTGATCTAGTGTTGGCCTCTGTCTTAAAAGTCCCACTGAATCAGGACATTATTCCTGATTCTACTGGCTTAAAAAGAACTGAGTTGTGCTTTAAAAGTTGAAGAATATCTAACCATCATGGGAAATATCTTGCGACTTTAAAATGACTGTATTAGTCGAATATTAAAGCACACTAGTCACCATCTTAACCTGCACAGACTATGTCATTAAAAGACTTCATAGGCACAGTATTTTTGTCTCTAAAGGAACAGAGGCACATAGAGTTTAGAAACTTTGTCAAACACAATTAGTAAGTTTCAAAAATTAAGTAAAAAGTTTGTCTTCAGAGAGTGTGAATCTAACCAATGCATGGTTTTCCCATTAACATGTACCTTACCTCCCTGTAAGGTACAGGGAGACAGAATAATAATTAGTTTTGATGGCAAGTTGTTGGATTTTTCATATTTTTCATATTTGGCCTACTGATTCATTTCTCTTACTGTAAAGCAACAGAAAGTTTCACATCTTACCACATGCTATTCTCTAATCAAACCATCTCCTTTCTTGCTATTCATATTCTACCTTTTTAAAAATATCCATTTCAAGTTTAAGTTTCCCCATAATGCTAAATGTCTTTAAAAATCACACATTCTCCAAATTTGACAATTGGAATATAACATGCCAGGCTGTTAATATAACTTCCACTCAAGGTAAGTAATTATGAAGACAACTCAGATAATGTTAGTTTCTAGTGGAAAATATGATATTCCATGTCTGTTCCAGTTGCTTCTCTGTTTCTGCTCTAAATCCTTGACCAGAACCATTGTGGGAAGGGAAGGGCTTATCCTCACTTATAGGGAACAGTTCATCATTGAAAGAAGTCAGGGCAAGAACTTAAGGTAGGAACCTGGAGGCAGGAACTAATGTAGAGACTATGGGGAGATGATTCTTACTGGCTTCAGTCACCTTTCTACATCCCAGGCACACATGGCTATTTACTGCCTACAGTAGCTTCACCCTTTGTATATCAATCAGAAATCAAAATCATGCTCCAACAAATATACCTCCAGGTAGTGTCCTGGAGAGAGTTCTCAAATGGAAGAGGCTCTCTTTCCCCAGATGTTTACAACAGAGTTGGTAACTAAAGATAACAATGATCGTGCACAGTATCTTTCCCTCAGGAAAACATCTAGAAACTAGTTGTTATCATTAGTATTTTTTAGTATATGTATTGTTTTGGACCAAGATTTCTGCTTATATGGGTATTTGTCATAAGTCATTGTTTATTAATAAGTTTGCATGTTCAATAGAGTTTTGTCTTTATTTTTTTATAATTAATCAGTCAGATTTATATATCAATAATTTCTAAATTCACAAGCTGCCCACAAAATAAATTCAGGGCCAATTGATAATGGTACAAGCTGCCCACCTAGATTAGACAAGTTACCCCAATTCTTCTATCCCTGTATGATATTATATCTACCTGTGGCTACTTAAAACCATGTGGAATCTGAATCATCCTGTTTGTCATCCTCCATCTTGCTTCCTTCTCCCCTCCTTCTCTCTTCTGTCTCCTTCTCTGCAATTCTTTGCTCTTCCTCCCTTTTCTCTGTCCAGTCACAGGCTTCTTGTTGTATTAATATTTAAAGTGGTTGGACAGAGAAAAATTCTGTTACATATCACCCTTTCTGTTCAAATAAAAAAAGCTTTTCTTTCAAGTACAAATTGAGCACAACTAATACCATTTTGTAAATTAAAAGGTACAAGATAGACCTAACACCCAGTCCATCATTTTTGTCAATAAAATAGAACATTTTTTGTCTTTATTTTTAAAGGTTTGCTATTCTGTTAGATGGGTAAAATGAAAGGAGAAAGAGTAGATGTACAGACCTGGACTAGGAAATAGTGGTGCAGTGAGTTTTGATTCCAGATTTAGAGAAAGAGTTTGGAATGCTGCTTCTTCAAAAAGCAAAAGCCTGAAATGGGAACTGACAGAAACATGTGGGTTGATTCTGCCAGACAGAGGCAAAAAGTTAAGTAATTTGCATGAGACAATAAAGCTACTTACTGAAGAATGGACGTTTGCCTGACATTTCATTCAACAATATTTGCCCTTAAACTGGTGCCAAGAAAGAGTAGTGTCATGTTCAGGAGGCTGTAATACTCACTGAAAGTGAGTGTAAGGAAAAATGTGGCCATGATAAATGAATAGAAAGCATAGCAGTTGCAGAGGTGGGGGTGGGAGGTGGGGAAAGATTGCAATTTCCAAAGCTGTGACTTTATTCTCTTGGACTGTTTCTTCTAACCCAAGTGAGTCTTTGAATTTGTTCCCTTGATTCTAGTTTATTTTTTCTATGGCTGTTGTTTCTTTTTGATGCAACTAGTAAATTTTAACCTCTTCCTACCCATTTCTTTGAAGATTTTAGAAATGGATTTTTCTTGTTCAATTTCACTACATATATTTTGCCTCCATTTGATTACTCTTTCTGTTTTTTGAAAACATTCCTAAATTTTTCTGGTACACTAAATAAAGATTTTGCATAATATGTCTCGTGTATGAAGTGATCTACTTTTATTCCGAGTTTTCATGGAATGATACTTTTACTCATGCTGTATTATTTTTAAAAGATATTCCATATTTATATGCTTTATGTAACATATATTTACAGATATCTTTGTTATTCAATTTGGAATCTTTGAGGCGTGTGTGTCTGTGTCTATATCTTTACTCCCCTAACTGTATATTTTGGCTTTTGTATAATTTGTTCCAAGTTCTATCTGTGGTTCAAAAGTCAGTATTTATTATCTTTATATCCATCTACACTGTCTATGAGGTAGGTGATGGAGCTTTTTCTAGTTTTAATTTCAACATCTCTATTCTGGAGGACCAAATTAAGTCTCTAGTTGCTAGAGAATTTCCTGTGTATTCATGGAAAGTAATAGCTGACAGTAAGTAGTTCCCTGCTTTGTGAATTCACTACCAAGTACAAAGCCATGTTTTATAGCACAGTTGATTTATTTAAAAATCAGTTTTAAGCTTATATTGAAAGAAATATACTATTTTATGTCTATGAGCATTTATTGGAATTTAATTTGGTAAATGCACTGTGGTGAGCACAGCTGACTCCCCATAAATTAAAAAACAAACCAGAACATTCTTAGTAATGAGCCCCATGACCTCAGGGCCATGGAGATACAAGTACTGTGGACAGGTGTGCACTGGAGAAAGTTAGTCTTCTTGGAAGACTTGTCTCACACTCAAAGAATACCTCTGAGCTATTGGTAAATACAAGCTGTGTACATACCAGAGAGAAAGGTAGATGAGAGATGTTTTTGTTTGTTTATTTGTTTGATTGTTTTTTTTCCAGGCATTCCTTGCTATTTTGTTTTAGAGAGGATAACCTATGATAATCAAAGATGTTAAATTACCTAAACAGAGATGACAATTCTTAAGATCTGATGACCAAATTCCTCATAGATTTAATATATAGTTTATGTTCTCTACTCTTGTCTTCTCTTTGTGTGTGTGTACTATAATGAGACACAAAGAGAAACTTTGCCATGCAAACAACCTTCATAGTGTTTTGTGAATAACAAAGCCTTATTGCAAAGTAACATACTTCTCTCCTCTCACTACTGCTTAGCTAAACATGGACAAAGGTGTTTCATATAATGGATTTTTTTCTGTAATTGATTGGTTGCACAATGTGTGAGATGCTCTATAGCGGTGGACAGTGCTGCTGGAGGGAGATTGACTTTTATATTAGAGCAGTTTTCTCATGGTACTTTTGATGATGACTGTAAGAAGCTGCTGTGCCGCTCTGAAAAGCAAGCCTTAGAGTATGTCTGCCTGTGATCCGCTCTCATGATGTGGACTGTATTTACCCTGTATAATTCTTTTCTTTCAGCTCAGTGTGACATTGCTCGTTTTCAGTACAAGACAGGTCATGTTTATCTGTTGCTCTATCTACAGTCCAGTGGTCTCTTTTGTAGTCTAAAGGGAACTGTAGGACAACAGAACTGTGTCAAGGAGACTAGGAGTGTTAAAGTTCACCAAGGAATCAAGATGAGGCTTTGCAGAAACAAGAGGGAGTTAAAATTAGTATGAATTGATTTGCTACCTCCTTTTCAGAAATTGTTCTCACATGTTGAGAGCCTTCGGCCATTTATGTTCTGCTCTGTGTTAAGATGGTGACATGACTATGCCAGAGGATGGCCAAGGTCAATGACGTGACCTATTTTTATTTTTCCTTAATAGGAAAAAGTTGCCATTCTTCCCCAACATTCACAGAGTCTTTCTGTGTGGTGGCTTTGCAGACGCTCTGTGTGAACGTTTCACATCTTTTCCTTTGATTAAGCTTGTTACATTGCAGACCTCCTTGAACTCTAAACTTCTCATTGCCAGCTCTTCCAGTTAGATGGTCTAAATCTAGTGATCTATTATACAATATTAGTAACTTAGCTATCATTGGGCACCTTCTTTATTCACTTCGCATTTATTTTTCCTTAAAAAATAAAACAAGAAAGAAACTGTTTTTAAATATTTCTAATTGAGTAATTTAATTACAAATTTGAATTACCCAATGCAAATAGGAAAGAATTTATTATATACATTTTTTGTATGTCTCAACTTATCTTTCAGGTTTCCTTTCATTGGCTGGGATTAGAAAAATATCTTGTTTCTTGATTATATCATTTACACTTTACTGGTTTGGACGTGGATCTAATGAAATTGATTTCGTTATTATTTCGTGTTAATGTATTAAAAACCAGTACATCAGTCACTATGAAAAATTAGAAAAAAACCCGGCATATACTAAAGTGTGGAAGATTTTGTAGAAAATTGGAGGCACTTAACAGGCAATTAAAATATAAAATAACTAAATCACAGGCAAATATTTCTTTTTAAAAATGTGCAACAAAAGTTGATGCTCTAAATAATTTTTGTGCCTGAAGAAAATAGAATAATGTTAGAATTTTGTGTCAGGGAACATTGCAATGTGACTTTCAGTTTAAACGACAGTCTTTTCCTGGATTCATTTGTAGAGAAATGCTAGAAAAAATAAGATATGTGTATAGCTGATTATGAAGCCACAAAATGGGAAAGTTTTGTTGCAAAGAAGAGAAGAAAGAGATGAACAGAGTGAACCTCTGCAGAATGTTCCTTGGAGCATCTCAAGCTTGTCTCATAGGGACAATGGTGAGGAGTTGGATCCATTACCAATCAGCATTCAGAGGCTGATCTATCAAGAGTTAAAAAAACCAAACAAACCCCCCAAAACAGCAACAACAACAACAAAAACCAACCAATCAAAACAAAACAAAACAAAAAACCCCACAGGAATAGAAGAAAACTCTGCTAGGCTGGAAGTAAGTTTAAGCTGCCAATTTCTAGAGCCGTGGGTTGAAAAAGTCAAGAACTAGAATACACAACTCAAACATGTGTCTTTAGTAACTATGAGGGCTCCATTAATCGGGGTTCTAGAAAGAAACAGAGCCAGTACGTTATACGTAGAGTGGGTGGAAGGGAGGCAAGAAGGAGAAGAAATCAGATGTTTATTGTAGGAATTGACTCATGTGTTCCTGGTGTCTGCATATGGTTGCTGTGATTCACTTCTCAATGCTAGAAAAGCAAGAGGTCAGTGAACAATTCTTTTTGGCAGAGACCCAAACAATAGTGAACTAGTCAGGCTAAAGGCCTGGTCTGGCATGGGAGAATGGGGATGGTCATTAATATGCGTTGTGGAGTCTGTAGTTCATTTTCAAACACAGAATGTGCCCTTCCAACAGCTTTCTGTTTTCATTCTTCAGTTGATCGGAAGGAACCTGCCCCTGTAAGAGAGAAGTCTTCCCTTTCAGCTTCTGGTTCAGAGACTAAGTTCTGCTGTAGACTCCTCACACTCATAGCCAGAGATATTTTGCAGCTTTCTGGACACTCTTAAATCAGCCAAAATGACATACACACAAAATTAACCATTTACAGAGCTGAAGTTTGCACAGAATTTTATGATAGAACCATTGCTGAGGATAAACCTTTTCAGGAAGTAGAAATCATAAACCAAGGCAAAGAGATTTCATAAAATAAATAATTTTGAAATGTTAAAGAGGCAACACAAGAGAAAGCATCAAGTTTGGATAGAATATAATAGAAAAAGGAAAGACTTTTATTCTCATAGTTTTAATTTAAGTAAAGTTTTCTTATCACAAATTTATCCTTGTTAATATGTGTTTCTGCTGGTTTTGGCAAACTCATATAGTGACTGCTGCTGTGTTTGATTAACATAAAGAACAAACGTCCCCACCTTGCTCCTGTCCTAGGTTCTTATGGTGTCAGCAGCAGTAGGAGACATGCTTCTAAGGACGGACCAGGAGCCCTGTAGAGCAAAAGCATCTGCCTCTGTAGGGCAAAAGCATCTGCCTCTGCTCAGACAAAACTGGATTTTAGGAAGACAGTGTGTGAAGCAAAGTTTGAGTTATTAGAAGGAATTTTAAGATGGATTAAGTAAAAGAATTAGTAGAAATAGTGTTCAGGACAAATAGAAGGCAGAGAGTCCTGCTTTACTGTCTTTACCATTGGCTTTCTAACTCTCATTAGAGTGTAATTCACAAGAAAGTTTATTTGTCAGTGTTTTCACCATCATATTGGAATGATTATGACCTATCAAAGAAACTATTCTGCCTTTTATACTCAAGGATTAAAACAACTTAGAAGCTACATTGCTGTTTTTAAAACAAAATCTCAGATGTCTGATTTACCAAAGGAAGACTCGGGAGACAGATGCTGTGGTGAAAGCTACTAGCTCAGAGAGCAGAGAAAGCACTCAGCAGACCTTCTTCCTCCACCTATATCCCAGAAGGAAAAAGCTCCTTCTCCTTTTCCACACTGTTTTAAATACCCTTGAAGTCAAAGACTCTCCTTTCTTTTTCCTGGATTTTCAACTGGTTGCTTGCTCAGTCTCTTGATCAATTGTTTACAGAAACAATAGGTTCTATTTACAGAAAGCTCTTGGGTTAAAGGTGTGTGCTAGGGCTGAACCATTCCACCATATAAAACAGATTTTCCAGTTCACCGTCTTGGGGTTCCCAGTGTGATTAAGCATCCTGCAACATAGTGCCATATAGGTTGGGTACATACACACTCTCCTTTCAGTCAGAAAAATATTGAAGAGTGGAATGGCTGGGCCATTTGGAAAGCATATGCCAAAATTTATAAGAAATTTCTAAACACCTTCCCAAGAGAATAGTGTACAAGGAAGTTTAGTTTTTCTGCATACTTGCTGACAGCTGCTATTTTTGTGAAATCATTCTAATGATATTTAGTAATATTTAATTATCATTTTGATTTGCTTTTCTCCAATTACTAATGACTATTCAAATACAAATTAATGAAGTATTTTGCAAAGACTTGTTTATTTTTATTGGATTGCTTTTTAATTGAGTATTTTTAAACTATGATAAGTTTGGTTCTTTGATAGTACAGCTTGAGTACAGAGTTTACAGGAAAATCTGAGGTAATTTTTTGAAATTGAGTCTTATATCTTTTGAAGGTAGTTAAACCCCAAATACAAAGAATACAGATATTAAAAGAACTGTCTCTTCAACTTTGGAGTGCTCAGAACTCCAAGAAAAAAATTCTAGGGGAATCTTTGTGGTATTGGTCCTGGCAATGATATTTTATTTTGGACATATCAGCAATAACAGGCAACAAAATCAAAGTAAACATGTGGTTGCTTGTTGTGTACCTCTTTCCTCTGAATTGAGACATTTGTCACTGCAGGGAGGCTCAGAAGACCAAGAAAAAATGACAGTGGTTCAGGATGCTCATGCAAGTCTCAGGAAGGCCAGGAAGTTACTAAATTCACAGGTTCTTTTTCAGGCTGCTGAGAGGAGAGATCATGTTGGAGATGCAGCTTTCCTGAGTCCTCACCCAGGAGGGATTTTCAGTGATGCAACTACTTTGAATTACCCATGTTCTTGCGAGTAACCCCACTGAGCACATTGTTTCACCAAGCTAGCTTTGAGTGGAATTGTTTTTGACTCTGCAGTTAGCACCTTATCTGGAATGAACAGATATTTCTTTTCATGTTTCACCAGGAAAAGCTGTGAAAAAATATCAGCAATCTCACATTCATTTCTGTATTCTCCACCATAGTCATGATATGCAAAAACCCTAAACATCTGTCATTGGCTATATGGAGAAATAAATAAATACAGTGTTTATGCATAATGGACTGCTCTCTAGCCTTAAAAATGTCACTTATAGAAGCATGGATGAAATTGAAGAACATTATGGTATGTGAATTAAGCCTGGCATTAATGCTGCATGGTTTCATATATGTTATTTTTAAAAGTGCAATTGATAGAAATAAATAAATGAGAGGCAGTTTCAAATAATTATTTTTTGAGATTAAACTGTAATTATATCACTTTCTCCTCCCTTCGCTCTCTCCAAACGTCCAAATTTATAGCCTCCTTTTTAAATTAATTGTTACTACAGGCATCTACAGATATGGATATAGAGTTAAGCACAACCTGCTCAGGCTGTATAGTATTACTGAGGGGGACGGCTTAAATGTGTTAGACAAACGATATAGATTTTTAAATAGAACATGAGTCAGTTTTGTAGACTTAATGTGTGGCAAGGACTAGAGTTAATTATGAAAGTGCACCCTTGAGGTTTTCTGATAGACTTTGAGTATTATGTTTTTTCTCCATACACACAGCATATACACACACAAAAACCATACAAACACACAAAACCATACACACACAAAACATATGCATACATACAACATATCCCTTCACACAACATATACACACATAATGTATCCCCCCACACAGCATATATACACATACAACATATCCCCTCCACACACAACACACACACACACACACCCCAAGATAAGTTTTTCATTTGTCATCTATTAACCATTCTGAAAAAAAGTGTTCAGTATTTATTTCAATACTGCTTACTAGAACTTCCCATTTTATTAATTTTTCTGATGAAACTTCATTGTCTTTTCTATATGTAGCAAAAATATATGACTTTACTTTCCATGTTATTTCTGTTACTAAACATTATCACATAATTTGTTTTTCATTGTGCATTTTATTGCATGAAGATATGATTTTAAGTAATTTATTTTTGCTGTAGATACAATTTTACTTAATAGTTCCTCATGTGCTGGTTCTTTTTTGTTAACCTAACTTGAGCCATCCAGAAAAAAGAAAACTCAAGTGGAAAGCTGCCTCTATCAGATTAGTTAGCCTGTAGCCATGTTTGTGGAAGAGTTTCTTGATTGATTGCCCCAGCCCACTGTGGGAAGTGCCATTCTCAGTATTTGGCATGGGCTGTATAAGACAGGTAAGTGAGCAAGCTAGTGGAAGTAAACTAGTAATCTGCATTCCCCCTCCCCGCCCCCATTCCTGCCTTCAGCTTCTGCCCTGGATTCCCTTGAAGATGGGATTGTAATATATAAGTTGAATAAAATACTTTTCTCCCCACATTATTTTTCCAGTTGTGGTGTTTGTTTCACAACAGAAACCAAACTAATATCCTGTTTACTAATGCAAACTTTAAATGATCTGCCTTCAAATCCAGCAACTTAAAAAGTAATATGCATATATGCACAATGTCACACTGATATAACACTGACTTTTTAGTGTTTTCTATGCTGATAGCTTCTTATTTACTTATTTATTTCATACTTACTAGATAACTTGACTCACTGCCACCCCGCCTCCTTTTCAGAAGGCTCTTACTCTATAGTCTAAATTAGTCTCATAGTTCAGCTCCTCCTGTGAATGCTTAGATTGCAAGCATGCACCATCATAGGTAGCCTATCATTTTTATATCTTAAAACATTTCTTTATGTTTCATATCTTTCCCACTTCCCTTTAACTAGTGGTTTAGAAAAGGTGTGGAATTTTATGTGCCTATTTTATAATTATCACTTTGAAGGATTTTAATACTGCTAACTTGTTCTCAATGCTCCTTTTGGTGATAGTAAGGTTACATAACGAGCCCTTTGGTTGCCTTTTTTAGCAAGGCGTGTGTTTCATTATTCTCATCTCACTGCAAAGTCAGTCGGAATGGATTTGCAGCCAGCTGTTTTTCCATGGATATTGAAAGGTTTAATTCACCATGTCACTGGAAGGTATATAGGCTTTAGAGTAGATGTCTCTTGGTGTTAACTAGATCCTTCCTCTTTTAGTCTATTAAGGCTTTTGCAAACTTTTAAAAAGTGCTTGATATTGTGGATAACTGATACTGTGTCTTTCAGCATTTAAGACAATCGCATTGTTTTTTTTTTTTTACTGAAAATGTTTATTAACAGCACAAGCTGGATTGCCTCTCTTTCCATTGATTCAAGAATCAAGCAACTCCTGTACTCATTGAGTATTTTTCTCTTAAAACACTCTACCAGAGTTTTATGTAGATGATTGGTTATAGTTATTTTTGTTTTATTTTTAAGCTAGTTGTGTGTGTGTGTGTGTGTGTGTGTTTTGTTGTTGTTGTGGTGGTTGTAGTTGTTGCTTTCATTCATATTGGCATATAGTGCTGGATTGTAGAACTTTGTGCTTGTTTTCTTTTTGCTTGTTTGCTTGTTTTTTTTTCTTTTGGCTGCTATTATCTAGTTATGTATGCCAATTGTTTTGTTTGAAGTAGTCTAGTCAGTCCTCTCTATATGACTTATATGGAATAGTTAGGAATACTTTTAATATTATGTTCTAAAAAAATACCTTGACAATGCACAAACACTTTCTGACAGATTCAGTGCTGCGACGGTAGGTGTTACTTAAACAGAAGCAGCAGGAATTAATCTATTTTCATTATGAGATCCATTATAGAAGCTTGCCCATCCCTACTTTAGAGGATCAATTATGGCAGCAATGTGTGAGAAAGGCAGTCATCTTTATGTTCTTAACTCTTTTCCCCCACTCCCATCTAAGCCAAATTTTTCATTGATTCTAATAAAAATTGATTAATTTATATTTGATTTATTAATTTTGTATTGAGGCTTAATGCATTATGATTATAGGCATGATAATATAACTAAGGCTTATAATAATTAACTTTAATATTATATAATATATAAATATAATAGTCTTAATATTATAACATATACTTAATACATACAAGGTTTAATAATTAATAATTAAGCATTATTCAGGGAAGAATGTAATGATTGTTAGCCCAACTCCTTTGATACTGTCTGAGATTATTATAGTACACTTTGTTTAGCCTTTAAATTTTCACTTTGCTGGTTACTGAGGTAGGCTATATAGATAAAACCAAAATAAAGGACTAACTACAAAACCAATTGACAATCATAGCCCATGGTCTGTGTTTTGCTTGATATAGTTGAATCTCCAGGTCACTGACCTTGCAGGTATCCATCTGATACATGTCACATTCAATTAACCTCTGTAAGGTTATAAAATAGGAGTAAATTCAATTAATAGAAAATCCCAATCTGTTCCTAGAGTTCTTTGTAATTTTTTTCACCTTATGAATGATTCTCACTTCCATTCATAATTGTCCACCACTGAAGAACTTTCTTGTAACATTTCTTTTCTACTCACCCTGGATAAGGCTCCAATAAGATGCAACAAACACACAAAGAAACAATTTTATCTAAGCCCAGCTTGGTGAGTCGTTAGTTAGAGGACCATGAGTGAAGGGCTATTTAGAACTGGCTCATGGGAAAGTATCAGCCAAAACTGGGTACTGACCTCTGAGAAGCTGCATGGATGGAGTTCTAAGCTACAGTCAGCTGTCTAACTCTAGCACCCCTCAAATCACATAGAACAGAAGCAGGATTACATCATCTGATATGGGAGTGTATGGGAAGGAGAGAACCAGTGGATGGAGTCTGAGGTGAGGGTCTGGTAACCATCTCAACCTTCTTTCTACAGGGAATGTTGTGAGCATTTAATTCAAGTAATCACAACTGTTTTGATGACAAGAAGGTAACAATCCTACTAATCTCAGAGAACAGAATTCCACAAGCCCATAAGAAGTACTATCTAAACACTCTATGTTGGGGCTCCCTGTTGGGAAACCTGAACTCATTGAGGGTCTTCCTTTCCTTGGTAATAAATTTCATGTTGATTCTTTACTTTTGTTTCTGAATTCTTTCTTTGGTAAGAGAAGAACACGGAATAAATAGTGAATGCGTTCTCAGTCTTGTTTGTTTTAGAGACATCCTTAATCCTTAATATTCACAGTCATTATTCAGTCAAACTTCTTTTGGTTGAGTAACTAGTATTTTGAACATTGTGTATGTTCACCTCCCCAGGTCCACTTCTCTTATTTTTGAGGGAGCAATACATTTTAAAACACAAAAGTGTTACAGAACAACAAATGCTGTTAATGTAGAATGCTAATTTTTTTATTCTTCTTCTCAGTTTCTTTATACTTCTAAGGTAGTATGGTGAGATGAGTGGTTTCCAGAGGATGGTTACATCCCAACTCTCAAAACCTATGACTCTTGACTTTGATAGAGAAGAAGGCCTGTGATTGGGATGGAGACTCATATCTTGAGACTGGAAAATGATCCAGAATTATCCATGTGCTCCCAATCTAGTCAAATAAATCATTAAAAATGGAGACACTTTCCAGCCTTTGCTGTCATCAGTAGAAGAAACAAAAGGGAAAGAAATGTTCTAAAGATGTACAACTGTTGGCTTTGAAGATGGGTTGGGGGTTACAGTGACAGAGTCTAAGATGATTGTGTTGCTTAAGTTGCATGGTGACTTGTTACAGCAACAACAGGTAAGTCATAGACAGACTAGAACAACCCATTTCTATCCTTTAAAACTAATTAAAAAATATCTTAACATAGCCTCTCTTTTCTCCCAGCACATTCAAATCCCTCAGGTTCATCCCTAGAGCTGCAACAGAATATTAGCTGCAACAGAATATTAGCTGCAGCCTTGTGCCCCCATCCATGCCTCTTGGGGACCCCACAGGCTGCCCACTTCTGACCTTCATCAGAGTCCAGCATTTCTACTACAAAAGGCCCTGAATATTCCAATATAGCAGAAATACACACACACACACACACACACATACACACACACACACACACACACACACACACACAAACTATCTATGAAAAAATAAAGGTACTTAAAGAGGAAAGGAATAAAACCCTTAAAGAAATCCAGAGAAATGAATAAATCACTTAAAGAAAACCAGAAAAACCCAAAAAAGTTGAAAGAAATGAATAAAACTGTACAAGACCTGACAGTGAAAATACAAGTAATAGAGAAAACACAAACTGAGTAAATTCTGAAAATAAATATTTGGGAATGTAAACAGGAAGTACAGATGCAAGCTTCACCAACAAAATACTAGAGATGGAAGAAAGAATTTCCAGCATTGAATATACATAGATAAAATGGATACATAGGTCAAAGAAAATGTTAAATCTAAAAATTTCCTGAGAAAAACATCCAAGAAATCTGGGACACTATGAAAAGGCCAACCATAGGAAGAGTAGGAATAAAGGAAGTAGAAGAATCCCAGCTCAAAGGCTCAGAAAATATTTTCAACAAAATTATAGAAGAAAAAAATTCTAAGCTAAAGAAGGGGGTACCTCTAAAGGTACAAGAAGTATACAGAGTACCAAATTTATTTGACCAGAAAGGAAAGTCTTGTAAATGTTATTTTTATTTCCTCAGATGAAGTGATGAGAGGAGAGCTATACCCAAACTATGTGAATGCATGGCTTGGGCTGAGGACTGAATGTTTCTTTCTCTGTTCTAACTATCCCAAGACCTAGGCCTGGAAACTTCTAGCCTTCCCATACAATCTAATCTTCCAAGCTGACTGATACAACCCAGCTTCTCTCTACTTCTCCTGAATTGCTCTGCTTGGCTTCATAATGACCTTTGCAATATGTTTTAATTTTCTTACTCCTTCTTATTCTATGTCTTGTTCTGTCTTCACCTGTGTCTAGCTTGTTCTCTGCAATCTGTGTCTTTAAAACTGCCATAACACACCAAATACCACATACCACACAAACTTTTCTCTTTTTCCTGCTCTTAAGTGGCCTCAGTTTCCTGTGCTGTTCTTCTGTAAGTTAAGTGTTTTCTCTCTCTGACTCTTTTGGTCAAATCTTTCTCTAATTCATCACTTTGTCTATCCCTTAATTAGATGTTACTTTCAAACCTGTCTGCCTCCATCTACAAACTAACCTTACCTTCATCAATCTAGTGCACATCTATATTCTGGTAAGATGATATAGACCTAGAAGGTCTTTGGATGTGATCCCTTGCCAGAGCAGCCATGTTGCTGGATTAAAGTTTCTCTACAAAGTTCCGTTGCCACATAATAATCAAAACACTAACCATACAGAACAAAGAAAGAACATTAAAAGCTACAAGGGAAAAAGAAAAAGTAGCATATAAAAGCAGACCTATTAGAATTACAACTGATATCTCAATGGAGACTCTAAAAGCCAGAAGGGCTTGAATAGATGTACTACCAATACTAAGTTACTACAGATGCCAGCAGAAACTACTATTCCTAGTAAAATTTTCAATCACCATAGATGGAGAAAGTAAGATATTTCATGATAAAGTCAAAATTTAAATAATACCTATTTATAAAGCTAGACCTATAGCAGGTTCTAGAAGGAAAGCTGAAACTAATGAGGTTAGCTACACCCACATATTGGTCCTCACACACTTCAATGTCCCCTCTTCCAATGGATAGGTCATCAAGACAAAAAGTAAACAGAGAAATAATGGAACTAACAGACGTTATAAACTAAATGTCTCTAACAGATCACTATAGAATGGTTTGCCAAACACAAAAGAATATTCTTTCTTTTCAGCACCCCATGGAACTTTCTCCAAAATTGACCACATACATGGTTGCAAAGCAAGCTTCAACAGATACAAGAAAACTGAAATAATCCTCTGAATCCTATCAGACCACCATGGATTAAAGCTGGACATCAAAAACAACAGAAAGCCTACAAAATCATGGAAACTGAATACGTCCCTACTGAATGATTAGGGGTTCAAGGCAGAAATAATGAAAGAAATTAAAGATTTTCTAGAATTCAATGAAAATGAATGCACAATATATGCAGACTCATGGAACACAGTGAAAGTATTGCTAAGAGAAAATTTCATAGCACTAATGCTTTCATGAAAAAAATTAAAGGTATATCATACTAACAACTTAATAACATATCTAAAGACTCTAGAACAAAAAAAGAAAGCACACATAAGAGGAGTAGATGGGAAGAAATAGTTAAATTGAAGGCTGAAATCAATAAAATAGAAACAGAGAATACTAGAAAGAATCAGTGAAACAAAAAATTAGCACTTTGAGAAAGTCAACAAGATAGACAAAACTTTATCCACTACTAAAAGATGGAGTAAGAATATCCAAATTAAGAAAATCTGAAATGAAAAGGGAAACATAATAACAGACATGAAGGACATCAAGAGAATCACAGGACATAGTTTAAAAACTTGTAATTCACCAAGTTGGAAAATCTAAAATTAGTGATAGTTTTCTTGATACATACCATTTACAAAAGTTAAATCAAGTTCAGATAAACAATTTAAATAGACCTCTAACTCTCAGTGAAATAGAAGCAGTCATTAAACATTTCCTGACAAAAGTTCAAAGAAACAAATGAACAAATAAAACAAAAAAACACATGGCTAGATAGTTTTAGCACATCATTCTACCAGACTTTCAAAGAAAACTTAACCCCCATACTCCTCAAATTATTCCATAATCTAGAAACAGATGGAGCACTGTCACATTCATTTTATGAGGCTACACTTACCCTGAAACCCAAACTATATTTAGACTCAATAACAACAAAAAAAGAATTACATACCAGTTTCCCTTATGAACATATGTGTATCAATACTCAATAAAATGCTTGCAAACAAAATCTAAGAACACAGTAAAAAGATCATCCACAGTGATCAAGTTAACTTAATTTCAGTGATACGGTGATTGTTTAATAAACAAAAATCAAGAAACATAATTCACCTAAGCATACCCAACACAATAATGACAGTTTATAGAAAGTCTATAGTCAACATACAATTAAGTGGAAAAAAATTCAAAGCAAGTATACTAAAATCAGAAACAAGACAAGACTGCCCACTTTCTCCATATCTATTTAATATGGTACTTGAAGTTCTAGCTAGAACAATAAGACAACTGAAGGGGATAAAATTTCAAAGGGAAAACGTCAAAGAATTATTATTTGTAGCTGATATAATAGTGCACATATGTAACCCTAAAAATTCCTCAGGGGAACTCCTACAGATGATAAATACCTTCATTAAAGTCACTAAATACAAGATTAAGTATAAAAAAAAAAAATCAGCAGTCCTCTTATACACAAATGACAAACAGGTTGAGAAAGAAAAATGGCCTTCACAACAATCAGAGATAATGTAATATGTCTTGGAGCAATTCCAATGAAGCAAGTGAAAAACTTGTATGGAAAAAAATTCAGTGTTTTGAAGAAAGAAAGTGAAGAAGATATCAGAAGATGAATATGCCTCCCATGCTTATGGATTGATAGAAATAACATAGTAAAAGTGGCCATTCTACGAAAAGCAATCTACAGATTCAACACAATCCCCAATAAAAGTTCAACTCAATTCTTTACAGATCTTGAAAGGAGAATTCTAAAGTTCATATGGAAAAACAAAAACCCAAAGATAGCTAAAATCTCCTGAACAATAAAAGATTAAAATCAGAGATACCTGCTGCAGGTATCTCTGTGATGTTTGGTCCAATGCATGTTGCCCAGTAATCATGAAATCATGAGCCAACATGGATGCCTTTCACATTTTAAGCTGTTCTCTTAGGTATTTTAGTCACAGACACATAGCTGGATAGTGTTCTGGGAAGCTGTAGAAAATTTAGGAGGTGAGGCTTAGCAGAAGGAATTGTGTCACTGGAGAAAGATTATTAAAGATTATTAAAGATTGGCCACAGGGCCCTGTCTTTAGTCTTGCTTCCTGTCTGCAAGGAGGCGAGCAGTCACACCCATACTTACAGTTCCATATTGTATCGTTCCCTTGGTTTCAGGCTTGGAATAGTGCTTCAACTTTATCGGGTATGTTCCTACCTCAGATATGTCTGTTTTCCTGAGTCAGTAGGATTTCCCCTTGTGTCTAAGAATTGAGACAATTTGTAAAATGTTTATATGACGAGAGAAAAATCTCATGGACTAAGGAAAGTATCTGTGTTCTGTGTTAGTTGGTCATAGGATTATTCGTTTATTAATCTACTGTCACTTACATGATTCATTATATCTTATATAACCCATTTGACAATTGTGAAAGGAAAGCATTAGAAAAGATTAGAATATTGATGCTTGGATGAGCTCCTCTCATTCCTTTCTTCTGAGTAGAGAGAATTGTTTTAGATGCATTAACACTGCTGTGTCTCCTCTCAGAGTCTCTGCACTGTCCTTCTCTGCTCTGAAACACTTCCCTCTTCCTGCCCACCTCCTTACTTCTGGCCATTTCTCCATCTCTCCCTCCTACTCCCCATGTAGTTTCAGGTAGTTGAATTATATTTCTTCCTCACAAAAGTCCACTCAGAGCTAAGATAGATTTGTCTTGAAGAAGAGCAATTTTACAAATGAAATTCTCTCTCTCTCTCTCTCTCTCTCTCTCTCTCTCTCTCTCTCTCTCTCTCTCCCTTTCTCTCTTCCTCTCCCCCCCATGCATTAAATAGCAGCCTCAGCCTCTTTGAACACAGGATTTCTCTGTGACATTGGGAGCATGGACCCTCAGTCTGTGAGGAAGCTTTCCTCTCTGTGATTTTAATTTCTTTCAGTGTTTGGCACCTGGAATCAAATGTGTCTTTACAACCTTAGTGAGTTTCATTCTATTTCCAGAAAATTCTAAGGTTTATTGCTCTTTTGGTAGTCTACCTCACAGCCTAGCATGCTGTGTAATTATTATTTTGTTTTTCATCTCCTTTCACTTTATTGCGAGGTAAGGAGACGTGTGAGAAACAGTTACATGAAAACTCAAATTTTCAAATCTGAAAAGAAATCTAAGGAGGATTAAGGACCTTGCTGACAAATGCCCTTTGACCTACTTTGAGTAAACATATCATACTTACTACCTCCTTTGGTAGATTTATATGTTGTATTAACTTGGTTCTGATTAACTAGCATTCTTGTTTCCTTGAGATACGTCTACAAGTTAACAGAAAATCATGCTTTTCAAGGATCTTTATACTTACATTTCCTGACCCCCTACAGTTATTAAAAGATGTTTAAATTTATTCATAAAGAGAAATGGCAATTAAAATTATAGTGAGCAATTATTTCTTTCCTATCAGCTTGGCAAAGGTCCAAGCATTTGATGCGTGTTGGAAAGGCTGTGAGAAAGAAGCCATTCTCCTGCATTGCTGGTGATAAAAATGTAGAATAATATGGGATAAATTTGGCAGTAGCTAACAAAAGCATTTACCCTCTGACCCAGAAAGCTTATTTCCAGGAACCTATCCCAAAACTAACGAGGAAAAATGTTAAAAGACATCCACAAGGCTGTTTACAAGAGCACCATTTATTATACCCAGATCTAGAAAGTACTCAAATTTTCACCACCCAGGGACTGATTGAACTTTTGTACATCCATCCAATGGGAATACACAACTACCAGAGGACTAATATTTTGTATAAACATAGAAAATTATTTCCAGTATAGGTTTTTAGAGAAAAATGAAGATCAATTTGGAGAAAATTGTGGATGAAAGACTAAAATATTTAAAATAAATAATTCACATACTTTGTTTTAAGGATTTGAATTTGTAATGGATATATTTTGCATATATATATCCATATATATACATATATATATATATATATATATACAAAATTTAAATGCATGCTTTTAAAAACAAAATGAAAATGTAACAAATAATTCTAAATTTATATTTAACTGGTAGCATGATCATTCAGAAAAGAATTATTATAGGATTTTTAAAATATAGTAGGTTTACTAAACTTTCTTAATGAATTATATTCTAGGACTAAAATAATAGGAGAACAGCAAATTGTCTCTGGTCACCTCTACTTGGTGATATTGCTCTGCAATTATTGCATGCTGCATAATAGAATAAAGCAAATATATATATATTGTACATAACTGTAAAATTCCACATTTGAGTTAGGGAATCTCAGTGTGAAATGTTAATATATTTTTATCTTGAAACAAACATAAACTAATATATTTCCTAAATTGTATACTAAAAAATTGAGAATAGTTAATAAACAAATGCTAGTGAAATTTGATGTAACCTAAAGTGTAGTCTTTAAGTACCATTTCCTAGTTAAACAGGCACTTAGCACACACCCCCCTACGCACACACACACACACACACACACACACACACACACACACCCCTACTTTCTGAAAAACAATGGTTACAATTAAATCTAAGGTAGAAAACATTCCCTATAAAGTTGAAGCACTATTCCAAGTCTGAAACCAAGGGAACGATACAAACTACAGTCAACAGGATTCCAAACCAAACCTAAAGAGCATTTATGTTCTAACAAGAATTACCATGAGGAGCTGCACTTGGGAAGTATGTTAAAAAATATAACATCTGATAGTAACTGATGAAGAATAACTTCTGATGCCTTTATGGTGCTGAAAAACCAACAGAAGCATTGCTGAGCCTTCCCTCTCTTTTCAGGCTAGGCACTTTTGTGTGTCTGTGACTAAAATACCTAAGAGAACAGCTTAAAAGGTGAAAGGCACCCGTGTTGGCTCATTATTTCGTGATTGCTGGGCAATATGCACTGGACCAACCATCATGGAACTGTGAGTATGGGTGTGACTGCTCGCCTCCTTGCAGACAGGAAGCAAGACTAAAGACAGGGCCCTGTGGCCAATCTTTAATAATCTTTAATAATCTTTCTCCAGTGACACAATTCCTTCTGCTAAGCCTCACCTCCTAAATTTTCTACAGCTTCCCAGAACACTATCCAGCTATGGACTCACATTTAATGTAGGAGCCTCTGGGAAACTTTCCCTACTTAGCATGCGACACGGAGGAAAGGGACTTCCCTGAAAATACTCCATCTAGGGAGAGAAGAGTGGGATAGAATTTAGGTGTCTCCATTGTCCCAACACTAAATGAAAGAGCATCACAAAATCAGGTTTCTCTCTGTCTCTCTCTCTGTCTCTCTCTCTGTCTCTCTCTCTCTCTCTCTGTCTCTGTCTCTCTCTCTCTCTCTCTCTCTCTCTCTCTCTCTCTCTCTCTCTTTCTCTCTCTCTCCCGTGTGTGTGTGTGTGTGTGTGTGTGCGCGCGCGCGCGTGTGCACGCGCAAGATATTAAGACTATGGTAAGAGTGGATTTAGCTACACTGATCACACGTACAACAGTCTGCTTACAGTGCCAGCCTTTCCTTGATGTCCAGAACTTGGGTTCCCTAATATGAGCATCTGTTGGGTTTAAATAATTTAAATGGATATCATGGTTCATTAAGAGAGAGAGAGAAAGACAGAGACAGAGATATAAACAGAGAGGGAGGAAGAACTGTGAGATAACTGTATAAAGCACTGAAACTGGGGAAACTTCAAACTCTCAACACCTTACCAGTTTGCAAGAAATATCTGAAACAGAGAAGCAGCAACAACCAATAGAATCTAGACCTTAGAAGGCTCTAGAGTCTTATTTATTTTTTTAATGTTTATTTATTGGGTGTGTGTGACATAGTACATGGTACAAATTTGGGGAATCAGTTCTTTCCTTCCACCACGTGGATGGAGGGATCACATTCTGGCTTAGCAGTAAGCACCTTGACCCACTGAGCCCATCTCACCAAAGCTCTGGATCATCTTTTAAAAATTACTGGAATAAAAATAAAACAGATTTTACAGTCTGTTATAACTAGTCTTGTGGCATGTTTAAAGAATCAAAAAGCAAATCAGTCTATGATTTTTAGTGTAATTTCATAGTGTTAGTAGGATAGAAAGAATACAATTCTAGAATAATGATTGCCATAAATTGAGATTTAAGTAAATTTTATAATAGGTTAAATAGATGTATTATATTTCATAATAATACTTGATTAATTTAATATATATGAAAATTTAAGGATATATAATATATCAAAATTTTGACGCTAGTGTTTGATGTTTCTTATATGTAAATTCATATTTGAGATTTAAATTTTCCTTCTTGTATCTTTTTTTGCCTTTAATATTACATTTATGCTTGCTTTGTATTTTTCTATTGTCTGGGCAAAATATATTTTAAAAGCATGATCAAAAATCATTTGAGCAAAAATATTTTTAAATAGATAATCTTTTAGTATCAATTTTTATCCTTTTTTATGACACTAGAGATTTATTCATGTATGTGAGTATGCTGTGGCTGTCTTCACATGCACTAGAAGACAGCATTGGACCCCATTACAGCAAATGCTATGTGGTTCCTGGGAATTGAACTGAGGACTTCTGGAAGAGCAACCAGTGCTCTTAACCACTGAGCCATCTCTCCAGCCCCAATAGTAGGGATTTAACCCAGGGCCTTGTGCATGCTAGACAAGCATTCGGCCAGGAACTAACCCCTAAACCCCTTCAGGTTTTATTTTTATTTTACATTGATGGTTCTTTCACAGCTATGTAATATCTTATATTTTCATTGAAAATATCCATTTAAAATTCTGATTTAGGGAAATACGTGCTCAGCTTTTTTAAATATAATATTTTATGTGAATATAAATCCATGTATGCATACATTATATACATCAACTTTTCAAAAAGTGTGTTTAGTATGCCCTTTGGCATTTTAATTGTATAATCTTTCCTTCCACATTTAAATAAACACATGTCTATACTCCATCTACTCTTAAAGGATTTTGGAAAAACTTGTCGATAAGAGATGAGGTGAGTTAGAAGCGTCTGTTCCAAGGGTCAGTGAGGTTCTCTGATAGTGATGCTGCAGGACCTTGGCCTTTGGACAGTGGGACTGTTTGAAGTTCTGAGGTGTTACCCAATCAAAGCAGGAGTGCTCTGGGTCAGAACAAGAGAAGAAATCTCCTAAGGTGCTTAAGCACAGCCCCAGCTGCTTCCCCCAAAGAAATCAGCTCCAGGCTTTTGTTCTTGTGATCTCCTGCACCCTTTCTCTTTTTTATATTTCACTTATGTTTGATATGACTCTTACAATCTGCTTTCTCCTGCTTTTCTCAGGCCTTCGCCAGCACCCTTTCTACAGCCAAATCCTTTACCACAAGTGATACCGTTGAATCACTCCTTCTAAATTTTTGAAATGATTTTTTGCTTGACTTAATTCTTACTCTCTTCCTTCAACAAAGTTATAAGCTGAGAATTATTTTTAATGTGCCATTAGCTCTTGTTCTCAAAGTTTGGATATATAAATAGTACTCAGTTTCATAAATTTCCTAAATAGTTATTTTTAAAACTGGTGCTTTAGATAAAATAAGAGCTACGTTTATAAGACATTTTATCCTTAATGCAAGACAAATGCATTTGCATTTTCAAGTGTTTGATTTGCAAAACATTTATTATTAAATTTTTTATACTAGTATGTAGATAATTGTCAAATGTTGTTTCATTCTATCAATGTATATCAGACAATGTAATCTCACCTCCTTACCAAACACACCTGTCTGTATTTGCTTATAATAAAAAACAAAACGGCATTTGGCTTCATCATTAGAAGATGAAGACTCTTGCGTTGTCTGCTTTGTTCCCAGGCATTGTTGACTCCCCATTGTCTTCATCCTTGTCTTCTTAGGAGCCCATTTCCTCCTTTACAACAGCTCTGTAATTTTTGCACTTCTTGTCGTGTTCTGCATGTACTCATCACTACTATTTTGAGCACATTGCTCCAGTTTGTGAGTCCTAACACACTTTATTCCACTTGTTTCAAGTCTCCTGAAAGCAGGAGTCTGATGACAAGGGGAGTTTGCAACCGAGTTAAATGCAGCCTCTGACCATCTTGTTGAAACACATTGGGACAGGTTTCAAAGCTATGTACTTCACAGTATTTTGACTTATGTGAAGGAGATGAGCTCATGTGTATTCTCCAATGGTTTTGATTATGGAGTGTTCTGTTGCCTGCAACAGAACATCACCACTGTGAACCTAGTTCTAGATTTTAAACCAATATAAAGTCTTCCATTTCTTCTTTATTTCAGTTTTAGTTTGGATTAATTTCCTGATGACATAGAAAAAATTTTCAAAGCTTTTGCATGTGTGTGTGAAAAGTGCAAAACAGTTTTTGATATGTCAAAAACATTTTTCCTCAAGGTGCTAGAACTACTTCTGGCACTGAAGAAAAGCTGAGCCACTGTTGCTCTGGATCAATCCATACTTACACTAAAGAATCAGACAGGTCACCAGGATACAGCTCAGAAAGTTAATCTCTCTCCAGTTTCTGCTTAGCTGCTGTGGGTTCCTCAATTTATAGATTTAAATCTTCAGATAAGAAATGTTACGATAGTAATTTAATCTGCTCTAAACTCCCCGGTGGCAGTGCTGCTAGTTCCTTGCCACCCGCCCCAATGCTCTGGATTCTCAAATGAAAGACACACACACACACACACACACACACACACAGCCTTCTATTTTAATATGCCTTAAACCATGCAATAGCTGAGCACTTCCAAACTTCCCTGAAGCTAACACACTCTTCCTTCCAATATTCCTGAATTATTTCTTACTGAAACATGTATTTCATCCTGGCCACCACATACTCAGTCCTCCAGCCCTCCATGGCCATGATTGCCAACTCTTACATGTTGCCAGTTTCTCTTGCCTGCACTTCTCAGGCCAGATCTTTCTGCTTCCCTGGCATGGTGGTTCTCCCTCTTCCTTTCTCTCCTGTGTTCCTTGCCCAGGAGCCTCAAGTCTCAGTCACACCTCTGTCTCCTAGTCCAGCTATTAGCAGCTGGCAACTTTATTTACCAATTAGAGCCAACTGTGGGCAGTGACCCATGGTGTCTTACATGCAGATGTGCAAATTCCCATGTAAGTTGGGAACCCAAATAACATAATATAAGCAATAAACTAAATCCACAACAAAGAAAGACCTTTAGTGCCTACTTTATTATTTAACTATTTTTTGGATTTCCTCTCATTTTGCATAGTTTTAAGTCTTGTATTTTTTTTCTTAACCATTTTTCCCTAATTTACCTCACTTTATTCTCTTCTTTTGCCTACAAGGAGCACTTATTTTGCATATCTGTTCTGTATATGATGATTCAAAGTTTCTATAGTTTGAGTTTGACTTTTTTGGTACCTCTAAAATTTAGCAGTTTGGGGGCCAATTTCTTTCTATAGTACTTTTTCTATCTAAAGTCAGTCTTCAGTCTGACTTTATCAATTAGTCTCTTGTGTGTAGAATTCTATAATGGTAGACCGTCCATGTCCACACACATGCACACACACAAATATATCATCTTTAACTGGAAACATTTGTTCTCAGGAGGTATTCTTTATGGCTGATATGGAAGTTCATGCATGGAAGATTCATATACCCCGCCAATGACAAGAGTGCTCCAATATGCAGAGAAGAATGGCGTGTTTGGTTCCAGAATCCTGGAACAATGGTGGAAGGGAATTATAGTGCACTATTTCACAAGTAGATCCTTTGTAGCCTCCAAGCTCTGCTTTCCTGAAGATCAGCCCATTCTGCAACTCACCCCATTTGTTGCACCTAGATGAATGTCAAGAGAAGTGAAAATGGAAGACAAATATTTCTGGTGGGCCAGGAGGACAGATGATGTCTTTTGTAAGCAGTAAAGCATTGAGGTGTGGACACCAAATAAGCTGATAGATGTCTACATAATCACAAAATGTGTAAACTCATGAAATCAAGCCATATATTTCAGGCCTACTGTAATTTTAAAAAATGTAAATATACATTTAAAAAATGTATATTGAGGAAATTCTTCATTATTGCACATTGGAACATATTTAGTTTTATATTTTCTATGCTGGACTAAAAAACATAGAAGTTTTAAAATGATCAACTAAAAATTTAAGCAAGGCCTTTGCAGATACCTCTGTCCTCTGTTGCTGCTTGTTGTAGCCATGGTCAACCCCATTGTGTCTTTGCTGATGGTGAACCCTTGGACTCCATCTCCTTTAAGCTGTTTGTAGAAAAGGTTCCAAAGACAGCAGAAAACTGTTGTACTCAGAGCACTGGAGAGAAAAGACTTAGATATAAGTGTTCCCCCTTTCACAGAAACCTTCCCTGTTTTATGTGCCAGGGAGATGACATCATGATGGCTCTGGTAGCTGGTCCATCTTCAGAGTGAAAATTGAGGAACTCATTCTAATTATATTGATCTTGGCTTCTTGTCCATGGCAAATTCTGGAACAAACACAAACAGTTCCCAGTTTTGTTTTATCTGCACTGCCAAGACATGCATGGCTGCAAGGCAAGCATGTACATACAGTCGTTGGGAAGATGAAAAGGAGGCTTGAGCATTGTGGAAGCCATGGGGCACTTTGGGTCTGAGAATGGCAAGACAAGCAAGAAGGCCACCATTTCCAATGGTGGACAGCTCTAATGCTTTGATTTGCAGGTGTCTTATCACCGTTCCTCCTGTATCTCAGGAAAGCACTTTAACCCTATATGCTTCCAATACCCTGTAATCTCTGCTCTCACTGCAGTTCTTTGGGTTCTGTATTTTCTTTCTTTCTTTTCTTTTCTTTTTAATTGGGGAAATATTTATAAAATATTTTATTAGGGAGGTACAAGATCCCTAAGTAAAAGGTAAGGTTTTAAATACATAATTTAAATGGATCCTTGAACAATGTGGGAGCTCATTAGTGTTGTTGACAATAGTGGTATGCAGCCCACTGCATTTTTTATTATTATTTTATTTATTTTTTTCATATTTTATTTACATTTCAAATGTTTCCCCCTTTCCAGATCTCCCCTTGGGGACCTCCCCATTCCCTCTGCCCTCCCCCTGTCACTATGGGGATATTCTCCAACCCACCCACTCACGTCTTCCCTCCTTCTCATTCTCCTATACTGGGGGATCTAACACCCTCAGGCCCAAGGGCCTCTTCTCCCCCTGAAGGATAACAAGACCCTCCTCTGCCACATTTGTGGCCAGAACCATGGGTCCCTCCATGTGTATTCTTTGGTTGGTAGATCAGTCTCCAGGAGTATCAGGGGGTCAGGCCAGTTGCCACTGTTGCTGTCTCCTTGGGGATGCAAACTCCCTCAGCTCCTTCAGTCCTTTCTCCAAGTCCTCCATCTGGGACCTCACACTCAGTCCTACTGTTGCTGTGAAGTGACTCTTGGGTATTTCAAACTTTTGGGCTAATAACCAATAATAACTTACCAGTGAGTCCATAACATGTTCATTCTTTTGTGACTGCGATGATATTTTCAAGTTCCATCCATTTGTCTGCGAATTTCATAAAGTCATTGTTTTTATTAGCTGAGTAGTATTCCATTCTGTAAATGCATCACATTTTCTATATCCATCCCTTTGTTGAGGGACATCTGGGTTGTTTCCAGCTTCTGGTTATTATAAATATGGCTGCTATGAACATAGTGGAGCATGTATCTTATTACATGTTGGAGCATCTTCTGGGTATATGCTCAGGAGTGGAATAGCTGAGTCCTCAGGTAGTATTATGTTCATTTTTCTGAGAGTCCACCAAACTGTTTTCCAGAGAGGTTGTATCAGCTTGCAATCCCACCTGCAATGAAGGAGTGTTCCTCTTTCTCCACATCCTCGACAACATCTGCTGTCACCTGAGTTTTTGATCTTAGCCATTCTGACTGGTGTGAGGTGAAATCTCAAGGTTGTTTTGATTTGCATTTCCCTGATGACTAAGGATGTTGAACATTTCTTTAGGTGCTTCTTGGCCATTCGAGTTTCCTCAGTTGAGAATTCTCTGTTTAGCTCTGTTCCCCATTTTTTGATAGGGTTATTTGGATCTCTGGAGTCTAGCTTCTTGAGTTCTTTGTATATATTGGATATTAGCCCTCTATCATACGTAGGATTGGTAAACATCTTTTCCCAATCTGTAGGTTGCCATTTTGCACTATTCACAGTGTCCTTTGCCTTATAGAAGCTTTGTAATTTTATGAGGTCCCATCTGTCAATTCTTGATCTTAGAGCACAAGCCATTGGTGTTCTGTTCAAGAACAATTCCCCTGTGCCCAAGTGTTCGAGATTCTTCCCCATTTTCTCTTCTATTAGATTCAGAGTATCGGGTTTTATGTGAAGGTCCTTGATCCACTTGGACTTGAGCTTTGTACAGAGAGATAGGAATGGATCAATTCACAATCTTCTACATGTAGACCGCCAGTTGATCCAGCACCATTTGTTGAAGATGCTGGTTTTTTTTCCACTGTATGGTTTTAGCTCCTTTGTCGAAGATCAAGTGACCATATGTGTGTGGGTTCATTTCTGGGTCTTTGATTCTATTCCATTGATCTACCTGCCTGTCAGTGTACCAATACCATGCAGTTTTTATCACTACCGCTCTGTAATACAGCTTGAGGTCAGGGAGGCTGATTCCCCCAGAAGACCTTTTATTGTTGAGGATAATTGTTGCTATCCTGGGTTTTTTGTTATTCCATATGAATTTGAGAATTGCTCTTTCTAGATCTATGAAGAATTAAGTTGGGATTTTGATGGGGATAGCAATGAATCTGTAGATTGCTTTTGGCAGGATGGCCATTTTAACTATGTTAATCCTGCCAATCCAGCATGGGAGCATGTGAGATCTTTCCATCTTCTGAGGTCTTCTTCAATTTCTTTCTTCAGAGACTTGAAGTTCTTGTCATACAGGTCTTTCACTTGTTTGGTTAGAGTCACACCAAGATATTTTATATTGTTTGTGAAAATTGTGAAGGGTGTTATTTCCCTAATTTCTTTCTCAGCCTGTTTATCCTTCGAGTACAGGAAGGCTACTGATTTGCTTGAGTTAATTTTGTATCCAGCCACCTTGCTGAAGTTGTTTATCAGCTGTAGCAGATCTCTGGTGGAGTTTTTCGGGTCATTTAAGTATACCATCATATCGTCTGCACATAGTGATATCTGGATTTCTTCCTTTCCAATTTGTATCCCTTTGACCTCCTTTTGTTGTCTAATTGCTCTAGCTAGAACTTCAAGTACTATATTAAATAGGTAGGGAGAGAGAGGGCAGCCTTGTTTAGTCCTTGATTTTAGTGGGATTGCTTCGAGTTTCTCTCCATTTAGTTTGATGTTGGCCAATGGTTTGTTGTATGTTGCTTTTACTATATATTTAAGTATGTTCCCTGAATTCCTGATCTTTCCAAGACTTTTATCATGAAGCGAGTTGAACTTTGTCAAATGCTTTTTCAGCATCTAACGAGATGACCATGTGGTTTTTTTCTTTGAGTTTGTTTATGTAGTGGATTACATTGATGGATTTCCAGGTATTAAACCATCCCTGCATCCCTGGGATGAAGCCTACTTGATCATGGTGAATGATCGTTGTGATGTGTTCTTGGATTCAGTTTGCAAGAATTTTATTGAGTATTTTTGCATTGATATTCATAAGAGAAATTGCTCTGAAGTTTTCCTTTATTGTTGGGTCTTTGTGGGGCTTTGGTATCAGTGTAACTGTGGCCTCATAGAATGAATTGGGTAGTATTCCCTCCATTTTTATTTTGTGGAATACACTGAAGAGTATTGGTATTAGGTCTTCTTTTAAGGTCTGATAGAATTCTGCACTGAACCCATCTGGTCCTGGGCTTTTTTTTTTGGTTGGGAGACTGTTAATGACTGCTTTTATTTCTTTGGGAGTTATGGGACTGTTTAGATGGTTTATCTGATCCTGATTTAACTTTGGTAATTGGTATCTGTCTAGATACTTGTCTATTTCCTCCAGATTTTCCAATTTTGTTGCATATAGGCTTTTGTAGTAGGATCTGATGATTTTTTCAATTTCCTCAGAGTCTGTTGTTATATCTTCATTTTCATTTCTAATTTTGTTAATTTTTATACTGTCTCTGTGCCCTCTGGTTAGTCTGGCTAAGGGTTTATTTATCTTGCTGATTTTCTCAAAGAACCAGCTCTTGGTTTTGTTGATTCTTTGTATAGTTCTTTTAGTTTCCACTTGGTTGATTTCAGTCCTTAATTTGATTATTTCTTGCCTTCTACTCCTCTTGGGCGTATTAGCTTCACTTTGTTCCAGAACTTTCAGATATGCTGTTAAGCTGTTAGTGTATGCTCTCTCCAGTTTCTTTTTGTAGGTATTCAGAGCTATGAGTTTTCCTCTTAACATTGCTTTCATCATGTCCCATAGGTTTGGGAAACTTGTACTTTCATTTTCATTAAATTCTAGGAAGTCTTTAATTTCCTTCTTTATTTCTTCCTTGACCAAGTTATCATTGAGCAGAGCGTTGTTCAGCTTCCATGTGTATATGGGCTTTCTGTTGTAGTTGTTGCCATTGAAGACCAACCTTATTCCATAGTGATCTGATAGGAGGCATGCGATTATTTCAATCTTCTTATATCTGTTGAGGTTTGTTTTGTGACCAATTATATGATCAATTTTGGAGAAGGTACCATGAAGTGCTGAGAAGAAGGCATATTCTTTTGATTTAGGATGAAATGTTCTATAGATATCTGTTAAACCCATTTGGTAAATAGCATTTGTTAGTTTCATCGTGTCTCTGTTTAGTTTATGTTTCCAAGATCTGTCCGTTGTTGATAGTGGGGTGTTGAAGTCTCCTACTATTATTTTGTGAGGTGCAATGTGTGCTTTGAACTTTAGTAGAGTTTCTTTTATGAAAGTGGGAGCGCTTGCATTTGGGGCATTGATGTTCAGAATTGAGAGTTATTCTTGGTAGATTTTTCCTTTGATAAGTATGAAGTATCCTTCCTCATCCTTTTTGCTGACTTTTGGTTGAAAGTCAATTTTATCCGATATTAGAATGGCTACTCCAGCCTGTTTCTTGGGGCCATTTGCCTGGAAAATTGTTTTCCAGCCCTTTACTCTGAGGTAGTCTTTGTCTTTAACACGGAGGTGCGTTCTCCTGGATGCAGCAAAATGCTGGGTCCTGTTTATGGATTCAGTCTGTCAGTCTATGGCTTTTTATTGGGGAGTTGAGACCATTGATGTTAAGAGATATTAAAGAATAGTATTGTTATTTCCTGTTATTTTTGATGTTGTTTATATTGTTTGTGTGTCTATCTTCTTTTGAGTTTGTTGAAAGTTTACTTTCTTCCTTTTTCTTGAGTGTAGTTTCATCGTCTCTGGTGAAAAGTCTGGTGTAATTCTGATAGGTCTGCCTTTATATGTTACTTGCCCTTTTTCCCTTACTACTTTTAATATTCTTTCCTTGTTTTGTGTATTTGGTGTTTTGACTATAATGTGACAGGAGGAATTTCTTTTCTGGTCCAGTCTATTTGGCGTTCTATAGGCTTCTTGCATGCTTGTTCATCTCTTTCTTTAGATTAGGGAAGTTTTCTTCTATAATTTTGTTGAAGATATTTACTGGTCCTTTAAGTTGGGAATCTTCACTCTCTTCTATGCCTATTATCCTCAGGTTCTGTCTTCTCATTGCATCCTGGATATCTTGGATGTTTTGGGTTAGGAGCTTTTTGGATTTTGTGTTTTCTTTGATGTTGTGTCCATGTTTTCTATGGTATCTTCCGCACCTGAGATTCTCTCTTCCATCTTTTGTATTCTGTTGGTGATGCTTGCATCTATGACTCCTGATTTCTTTCCTATGTTCTCTAACTCCAGGGTTGTCTCCTATTGTGATTTCTTTATTGTTTCTATTTCTGTTTATAATTCCTGAATGGTTTTGTTCATTTGTTTGATTGTGTTTTCCTGTAATTCTTCAAGGGATTTTTGTGTGTTCTCTTTAAGGGCTTCCAGTTGTTTACCTGTGTTCTCTTGTATTTCTTTAAGGGAGTTATTTATTTCCTTCTTAAAATCTTCTATCATCCTCTTGATAAGTGATTTTAAATCTGAGTCTTCCTTTTCTGGTGTGTTGGGGTATCCAGGGCTGGCAATGGGAGGAGAGCTGTGTTCTGATGAAGCCAAGTAGTCTTGGTTTCTGTTCCTTGTGTTCTTGCCCTTGCCTTTCACCATCTGGTTATCTCTGGTGTTAGCTGGTCTTTCTCTCTCTGACTGTGGCTTGTCTTTCCTTCAAGCCCAGATGTCAATACTCCTGGGAGACCAGTTCTCTCCCCTGGCTGTTCTTCAGACCCTGCATCTGGAGTCCTCCTGTTGCTGGCTTTTCCAAGCAAGTGGGCAACTCGCTTTCTCCCTGTGCTGTTTGTCTATGGAGGCCTGGTGGCCCAGGCAGAGGTCTCTCACCACAGGTGTAAACCTGAGGGCTTTCCCTCAGTCCCTATGTCTGGAGCCCTCCTTTAGCTGGCTCCTCCACATAAGTGGGTTGGTCGCTTTCTCCCTGTGCTGTTTGTCTATGGAGGCCTGGTGACCCAGGCAGGGGACTCCCGCCACAGGTGGAAGTAGGTAGGCTCTTACCTCCCGGCTTTTCCTCAGTCGGGTTCTGTATTTTCTTCATTCTCCTCCAAGTCTAGCTGAATTGCTGAATTAAGTTTATGGTTATGGATAAGAACTAAATAAGAAAAAATAATTTTAGTGAGTTTTGTATTATTTAACATACTATGAATAATGTTAGGAATATGTAGTCTGAATATCAAAAGTTCTGTATTGAGGTTTGGTCTTTTGCTATATATTGTCATGTAAAACACTGGCCTCCAAAGTGTGGTTGTTCCTAGGAATTTGGAGATTCTCGCTTACACCAAGTGATGCTATGTAAACTGGCTCCTTAATTTAAAACTATTGGTTGACTAAAGATACCTACAGCCTATAGCTGGGCTGAAGAGAGGTAGGTGGAATTTTGGTTCCTGTGCTTGGGGTCTGAGGCAGGACCACATGGGAGAGAGAGAGAGAAAGAGAGAGAGAGAGGGAGAGAGAGAGAGAGAGAGAGAGAGAGAATAAGATGCTGTGGGATAAGGGATTGTGAGAACTGACCAGTAGGACTAAGAGCAGCCTGATTGGAACATGGCAAGTGGCAAGTCATATCTAGTGGGTATTGGCAGGGAAGTAGACATAATAGCATACAGGATAGCTTATGCCCAGCTCTATTGCTTTAAAAGACTTATTATAAACATACAGGTTGTGTGTCTTTTGTCTGTGAACTGAATGATCAAAGGCAGGATAGAAGCCACCAATTGAGCTTATTACTACAACAGTTCTGACAAATCAATACTCTTCCTAATTTGAATAATATTTTTATTTATTAAGATAGTTTATCACAGGAGCAACTCACTATACAAATACTGTCCAGGTTTCCTTTAAAATATTTTTATTATATAATTTTATTATATAATTTTATTATATAATTTAGTGTGCGTGTCTCTCTGTGGGCACGGTATGTGTATGTTAGTGTTAGCATGTGTGTGTTTGTGTGTGTGTGTGTGTGCATTTGCCTTGGTACATGTAGAGAATAGAGGACAAATTGCAAGAAAATGTTCTCTCTTTTTACCGTGTGAATCACAGTGGTTAAACTCAGTTGACTACAGTTGATACAAGAGTTTTACTCCTGAGCCACCTCATCAGCCCCAGATTCCTTTTTATAGGTAGGCTACTGAGCCTCTGGAGAGATGCTGTTCACATGCTCCCACTACAGACATGGTGTACTATGTACTAAAAGCTAGTCCAGTTTCATCTCTGCTTTATCAACTGTCTCTCACCATATTTGTATTAAGTTCTTAGGATTTTATTTTCTTGCCCCTTTAAAAAGCAAAACAAAACAAAACTAATGACTGCTGGGAAAAAAGGAGAATTCCCTTTCCCAGGGATGAGCCCCCTTATTGGTTGTACAGTACAGAGAAGTCAGCCCTGAAACCATAAACACACAAATAACAAAAAAAGAATTCAGCAGGATATATTCATGTATGTTTTTCCATACATACATATTTACATACACATAAGAATTATACACTAAAGAGGCCATCAAGTTGACAGTGAAGGGCATAAAAGAGGTTTGACTGAGGGTAGGTAGGAGAGCTTAGAGGGAGGAAAGGAAGGAGAAAGAATTAAAACTATTTTATTTATTGGATATTTTCTTTATTTACATTTCAAATGTCATCCATTTTCCAGGTCCCAACCCTGAAGCCCCCTATACCATCCCCTTCCCCCATCTATGAGGGTGTTCCTCTATCTACCCACTCCTGACTCTCCACCCTCAAATTCCCCTACACTGGGGCATTGTTGAGAAAAGTTTTCCCTATCCTAGGTTTTTTGTTACTCCAAATAAATTTGCAAATTGTTCTTTCTAACTCTATGAAGAATTGAGTTGGAATTTTGATGGGGATTGCATTGAATCTGCAAATTGATTTTGGCAAGATGGCCATTTTTATTATATTAATCTTGCTAATCCATGAGCATGGGAGATCTTTCCATCTTCTGAGATCTTCTTCAATTTCTTTCTTCAGGAACTTGGAGTTCTTGTCATACAGATCTTTTACTTGCTTGGTTAGAGTCACACCAATGTATGTGTGACTCTAATATTATTTGTGCCTATTGTGAAGGGTGTCATTTCCATAATTTCATTCTCAGCCTATTTATCCTGTGAGTACAGGAAGGCTACTGATTTGTTTGAGTTAATTTTGTATCTAGCCACTTTGCTGAAGTTGTTTATCAGCTGTAAGAGTTCTCTTGTGAAATTTTTGGGGTCACTTATGTATACTAACATATCATCTTCAAATAGTGATATTTTGACTTCTTCCTTTGTGATATGTATCCCTTTGACCTCTTTTTGTTGTCTAATTGCTCTACCTAGAACTTCAAGTACTGTATTGAATACATAGGGAGAGAGTGGGCAGCATTTTCTAGTCCCTGATTTTAGTGGGGTTGCTTCAACGTTTCTCTCCATTTAGTTTGATGTTGGCTACTGGTTTGCTGTATATTTCTTTTACTGTGTTTAGGTATGGGCCTTGAATTCCTGATCTTTCCAAAACTTTTAACATGAAGGGATGCTGAATTTTGTAAAATGCTTTTCAGCATCTAATGAAATGATCATGTGGGTTTTTTTCTTTGAGTTTGTTTATGTAGTGGATCACATTGATGGATTTCTATATATTGAACATCCCTGCATCCCTGATCATGGAAACAGGAACTAAACAGTGACACAGTGATACTAAAAGAAGTTATGAACCAAATGGATTTAACAGATATCTATAGAACATTTTATCTTAAAACACCTTATGGTACCTTCTCCAAAATTGATCACATAATTGGTCACAAAACAGGCCTCAACAAATACAAGAAGATTGAAATAATTCCATGCATCCTATCAGATCACCACAGACTAAGGTTGGTCTTCAATAGAAACAAAAACAACATAAAGCCCACATATACATGGAAGCTGAACAATGCTCTTCTCAATGATAACCTGATCAATGAAGAAATAAAAAAATTAAAGACTTTTAAAAACTTAGTAAAAATGAGGGCACATCATACTAATCTTATGGGATACAATGAAAACAGTGGTAAGAGGAAAACTACAGCTCTAAGAGCCTCCAAGAAGAAACTGGAGAGAGTATACACTAGCAGCTTGACATCACACCTGAAGACTCTAGAACAAAAAGAAACAAATACACTCAAGAGAGGTAGAAGGCAGAAAATAATCAAACTCAGGGCTGAAATCAACCAAATAGAAACAAAAAGAACTATACAAAGAATCAATAAAAGCAGGAGCTGGTTCTTTGAGAAAATCAACAAGATAGACAAACCCTTAGCCAGACTAACCAGAGGGCACAGAAATAGTATCCAAATTATTAAAATCAGAAATGAAAAGGTAGACATAACATCATAAACTGAGGAAATTAAAAAATATCATCAGATCTTACTATAAAAGCTTATGCGCAACAGAACTGGAAAATCTGGATGAAATGGACAATTTTCTAGACAGATACCAAGTGCCAAAGCTAAATCAGGGTCAGATAAACCATCTAAACAACCTAATAACCCCTAAAGAAATAGAAGCAATCATTAAAATCTCCAACCAAAAAAACCCAGGACCAGATGGGTTTAGTGGAGAAATATATCAGACCTTCAAAGAAGACCTAATACCAATACTCTTCAAACTAGTCAACAAATTAGAAATAGAAGGAACACTACCCAATTCGTTCTATGAAGCCAAAATTATACTTATATCTCAACCACACAAAGATCAAAGAAAGAGACCTTCAGACCAATTTCTTTTATGAACATCAATACAAAAAGACTAAATAAAATACTTGCAAACTGAATCTAAGCACACATCAAAATAATCATTCATCAAGATCAAGTAGGCTTCATCCCAGGGATGCAAGGATGATTAAAACTATTTTAATTAAAAAACATTTTAAAAATGCAGGGACAAAGAGTGGAGCACAGACTGAAGGAAAGGCCATCCAAAAACTGCTCCTCCTAGGGATCCATCCCATCTGCAGACACCAAACCCAGATACTATTTTTGAAGCCAGGAAGTGCTTGCTGACAGGAACCTCATATAGCTGTCCCCTAAGAGGTTCTGCCAGAGCCTGACAAATACAGATGTGGAATCTTGCAGCCAACCTTATTGGACTGAGCACAGGGACACCAATGGATGAGTTAGGGAAATGACTTAAGGAGATGAAGGGATTTGCAGCACCACAGGAGGAACAACAATATCAAACAACCAGGTCCCAAAGATCTCAGGGACTAAACCACCATCCAAAGAGTACATATGGAGGGACCCATGTCTCTAGCTGCATATGTAGCAGAAGATTATCTAATCTGGCATCAGCGGGAGGGGAGCCCCTTGGCCCTGTGGAGGCTTGATGCCCCATTGTAGGACAATGCTAGGTTGCTGAGGTGGGAGGTGGGAGGTGGGAGGGGGATCTTCATAGAAGCAGGGGAAATGGGGGAGGGGATGGGAGTTTAAAGAAGGGGAATAACATTTGAAATGTAAATAAATAAAATAACCAATACAATTTTTAAAAAGCTAAAAAAAAAAAAAACCTGAATGAATATTCAAAACTGTTTAAATAAGTGGTTGGCTTAGTCCTTTGGTGTGAAAAAAAAAGAATAACGCAAACACTATGAAATTATCTCAATGTGGTAACCTTCATAGTAGCAGAAAAGTAAAAGAATTAATTTATATATTTAAGATGAATATGTAAAACCTTCTTTCTGATAGATAATTCCTTTTAAATATATATTTGTCCTGGGTTTTCATAGGTGCTTTCATGCTGACTGTTCTTCACTGGCAGTCCCATGTTACCTGTTCACTACTATCTATTCTACTGGGATCAACAAATGTCAGTTGAATAAATATTTCTGATCACTTTTTTTTTTTTTTTAAAGGAAAACACTTTGTAGTCCAGGACCTTTATTTCTTTTTTGTATACTAGACCATGAATTCATATTGCTCAGGTTCTTCTCTGTTCATCCTCACAAAGTGTGCTTCTCTGGGTGGTGGAGCTTCAGCTGAACCCAGGTGCCCTTCTCTTTGGCTTCCTTTTTCTTCTAATTGTTCTCCTTCACCAGCTTCAGGAAGCTATCTCTGTTCTTTGAGTGCTTGATGTGCTCAATGTACACATTGATCCTCTTGGCCAGAATCTTGCCCTTACAATCATGTTTACAATGATGCCCATGGCATGCTGGGTGGCATTGTAGACACTTCTGGTTTTGCTGTGGTCACACTTATGGGGCATTTCTCTTTGAACAGTGCCCATTCCCTTGATGTCTACAATATTAGCCTTCTTGTAGATTTGCATGTATGTGGCCGAAGGAACAAGCCCACGTTTCCTAAAAGGCCTAGAAAACATGTACCGAATGCCTCTCCTCTTTTCCTTTGTGTCTATCATTTTGGTGAGTTACTGGAAGATGGCTGCCACTTTTTTTTATTACATTCAGCACACTTAACATTTCTATAGTTTCTTGGAAGTGTATTTCTATATATATTTTATATTTCTATAGTTTCATTTGTTATTTGTTTTTTTCCTAAAAGATCTTCTCACTCAATCTTGTTTAATTTAACAGAATAAAATTTTAATTTAAAAGTTTTTTTTTCGTTTTTTCTTTCGGTATGTGAGAACTTACCTGTAACATTGTATCTATGTCACCTTTTCCATCTCACTCCTTCTGCATTCCTCTTTCTTGCCCTTCCAAATTCATGATCTCTTCCTCAATTATTGTTACACACACAGAGACACACACACACAGACACACACACACACACACACACACACAGCTGAGTCCATTTAACTTTTCTTATAAGTAATGTGTCCAATTAGACAACCTATGTGGGAGCTCATTTCTGGAAGAAACTCATTCTCTCTCAGAAGACATTAACCATTCTCTCCACACTGGCACATCAACTATCATTTTCTCTATGTTGGTCTTGTTCAGATAGACATATTAGTGAGAGTTCATTGGTGTAGATTGTCTGTCATATCTAAAAGTCTCCTGGCTCTGAGATCTCTTTGCTCCCACAGAGTCTCTTCAATATCACTTACCCTCTGCCTTTGACCAGTTATTAATTGCTGCAATAGTCCTGGTTCACAGCGAAAAGAAGCTTCCTAGAGGAGAACTTATTTGTGGGCATGAGCATAAGTACTTAGAGTGCTGTTAGCAATTATACTGACTTAGGAAAATAGCACTAGTAAATTTTCTTTTCAGGTTTATGACCTGTCCATTTGTGGTTAGTTGGCTAGAGGTTTTCAGAACCATGTATGAGTTTCTTCCCATTGGACAGGACTTAAGCTCAATTAGCAACTGTTGGTAGCCATGAGAGAGAGGTGTTACAGTTACAACAGTGTCTTCTCATTTTCATCATTATTGTGGTTTGTTGGCTTTACTTATGGATAATATTACAGATTGTTCCTCTCTCTTGGCAACTTACACAGCACCTTGGGTTATGATAAGAATTAGTCCTCAGGGGGAGATATTCAAGTCAGCTCCAGCTTCATACCTCTAAGTCCAATCTGAAGTGGATAAAGTCTTCAGTAACGGGGTCTTACCTTCAAGTTGTGGGAGGCAAAGTCAATGACAATACTTTATATCGTTTTGGGAGTCTTTTAGACTCTTCTGATCAACAACTCAAAAGAAAATTCCCCATGCTTTTCATTGAGGGCTTTGTTAGATAGCAAATGGCTCTTTTGGGGGAACATTATCCCCCTATGAGCTTTTAACTTTGTCTTAAATGTAATTCCAGACCATTAATAAATATCTTGTTTTTATTATCTTGTCTATGTCCTATTTTGTATTCTCTCTAATTATTCATCCCTGATTGCTTTATTTTCTCTGAAAAGCTTCTCTACATTTCATTAATGTTATTATATAATTATATAACAGAAGAAGCAACTTCCAGATTTCCCTGGATGCTATGGGAAAACTATAGATAATAATATTGTCCAGGAGAAGTATTTAAGTTTTGTAACTGGATATATATTTTTAAGTGAAACAAAACCTTGAGGCATCCCCTAGGACTTGCAAAAAACAAATAAAACACATAAATAAACAGAAGGAACAATAGTTAACTCACGATATTTCTGTCATGTGACATGAGTAAACCATACAGCTGCTCATGTACTGAAGACAGTTGTTTAGGGTGATCACAGTGAGGTTTATTTCCTGCTTGCTACAAAAGGGTTAATTTCTTGAGCATCTCTTCTTCAACTGCCACATGACTCACTATGTGCAAATTAATCATTCAGAAGATCAGAATACCCAGAAGACTGAGGAGGCAAGGGGGGTACTCCTAGGATCACAGTGATTAACTTTTGTTTCCTGACCTAAGAGTAGTCATAAACAGTGTTGCTCTAGTGCAGTACATCTTACTCTCTACTTCTGCAGCATGATTATCTCTTGCCATTTTCTGTGAGGCTGGGGTTATTGTCTGATAGATTTTAAAGCTTCTGAAGCTATATCGAATGTCTTAAACCTAACTCCAGGGAAATAAGTTAAAAACAGCTTGGGAAATCAAAAGCTTTGGTAAGCATTTAAAATACTCTGTAACTACAGCATGCATATGCCAAAGTATTTTTCATTTAAGCAGATTAAAGGATCCATTAATATATACTGTAGGGATATGGTCTGATGAACTCTGGCCTGTCATACTTGTGACAGGGTCTCTCTTTTCAATCATTTAATTCAAGGTCTAGACTCAGATTTAGAATCTCACCCAAAGGCCATTGCTGCAGACCCAGGGTGGAGTAATGTTTTTCAAACCAACAAACCTTATGTCTAAGTTAGATACACACAGTTCATTGTAAGCAATACCCTTTCTAAATATGTGAAAGGCAGTAGTTGCTAAACAGGAAGTAATCCTTTTCCCATCAAGAAACCCAAGAAGAAAAATCATAATCAAACTATTACTCCTTAAGGCTAGAATCAGATAAGGAAGATGCCAGTGAGGCCTAAAGAAGGACAATGTTTCTATTTCTCAAAGGCTCCCAATACTCTGATTGTACATGCTGACTAGCCCATTGCTAGGTGTGAAAATTCTGGTTCTTTCCACCTTTACTCTCTGATCAATAATAAATGTATTTTCCTATCAATTGTTCAGAGAGAACTGGACAAATAAACAACTCTAAAAGTCAAAATTCAGCTTGACATGTCTGCCACCATCTTAAGTAAAAATAGATAGATAGATAGATAGATAGATAGATAGATAGATACTGCTTCAAGGTGACTTGGTTAGTTTCCCTTCCCTGTTTTCCCAGCTAAGGAAGAGCAATGGGATGAAATGTGGCACATTATGGTAGACATTAGGAATGTAGTGACATTTTTAATATTAGCTTGGTCCATGTAGATTTCATCTTGAATGAAGATGTTTTCACACTGACAACTTTAGGCTTTATGTGTCCCATTGTGATTCAACGTGAAATTCATACCTGGTCTTATTGCCACTCAAGAAAGGTTTTGCCAGTATATCTCCAATAAATTGTATTCTGTGTAATCCCTTTGACTTCATGATGCCTTGGACCAGTTCTATACTGAGAGTGGACTATTCCCAAATACCAGGTTTTACCTTTATCTGTGGAGGGCTTTAGTTTCTTTAAAATATTTAGTTAACTGTTATGGATTTATAGGACTGGAGAGATGACTCAGTGGTGAAGAACATGTATTGCTTTTACAGAAAACCTGGGTTCAATTCCCATCACCCACATGACATCTAACAATTATCTGTAACTCTAGTTTCAGAGGATCTAACACCCCTTTCTGACCTTTGTAGGAATTGCATGTGTGTGGTACATATGCGTACAGGCAGGCAACACACGCAAACACACACATACACAATAAAAATAAAGTGGATTCATTTTATAACATCGTTTTATATAGCAATAAGTTTATGGAGGGGAAAAAAGTCAGTCAAAAATTGAAGCAAGACAAAGGTGGCAACTTTAGATAGTATCTGGGAAGCAGATAGACTTGCTATTTCTGTGGGTTTCAGCCTAAAATGAGGCAAAGCTGATAATATGAACAAATCATTAGTTAATAAACTGAAATTCTACCACCATTGTTATAGGGACATAATCTTTGATTTGTTATAAAAAGAATAGAAAACTATGTCTAGCAGCAATTGCGTATGAATACCTGGAAGATAGGGTGAACAAGACTGGTATTTGAATGTGTGATGACGTAGAGTAGGTGCTGTAGGAATTCAGATAAATCTGAGAAATTATCCAACTTCAGTTAATATATTAATCTTCTGTCTTTTATAATCCGTAAAAAGCACACAACATACAGTAATGTGTCAACATATTTTATTTATTTTTTTAAAAATCTGTGTCTAAGTTCACATCAGGCGTGGCTTCTTTTGTGAATTATATAATGATGCTAAAATATGGGGTCATTTAAGGATTTGCCAAACATGGAGAAAGAAATATATTTGTAGTTTCCCATTAGGATACAATTATGCTGTAGAAAATGCCATTGCCTAAATACATCTTGAAAATACGCTGCTGAGAGGCAATGAATAGCACACAAATTCTGATTTCTTCTAAGTCATCTTGAAAAACAGACCATAGACAAATGAGCTGAGCTTTAATAAGTGTAAATTAGGAGCATATGCCACAGTTTGAAAAGCGGCTACATGAAATGCATAGAAATCTCAGTGGCAGAGGAACAGCATAGGGTGTGCAGGGCACACTGATGTCTGTGGCCAGTCTGACGATGGTACATATCTGTCATCGGGACACACTGACATCTGTGGGCTGGCCTGTTAATGCTTCATCTCTGTAATCTGTAGTTCTAACAGGGCTCATGATGATCTATTCAAAACTCCATTCGTACAAATGGCAGTTTAGAATGGAAGTAACTTGGCTCAAATAAATCCAGCAAGCTGGTCAGCTAACCTACTGCCTAGCTCCTCACCTCACTTTTCAACCATGCAGTTGAACGCCACTGAACCAAGCTTTCAAGATAAAGCAGAATTATCTTGTGTATATTTTCTTTTCCCTTCTTTATTTGCTTCTTTTTGAACCCAGTCTTACCATCTAGTTGAGATTGGTCTCAAACTCCTGACCCTCCTAGCTCCACAACCCCACATGAGAAATACAGGGTAGACTTGTCTATTGCTTGCTAGCTGTGTAATCAGACTATTCTACCACAGAAAATGATGACAATGAAACGAGCAATAATATTTAACGGTTCTGAATGCATATTTCAACCAATGGCCTTACCATAGAAATGTTTACAATTTTTAAGTACCAGTAAGAAGATATTAATGGAAGTTGGAAGGAGCTGATTTGGCCAGTGTTGGTAGGAGAGAAAAGAATGCCAGACTAAAGTAGCAGATCACAGATTTCAGAATATCAACAATATCTATGAATTTTAAGAAGGATCAACTATCCTAGGCCACTCTTTGTCTAGAGAATGGAGAAGTTTGCTTGGTTAATTTCTGAGATTCTGTTCCCATAACTGGTCAAGAACTGGTGACGCATGCAGCTTTCTGAAAGTATAGGCAAGTGTTTTGTCACATAGCTACCTCCCAGCCCTGTGTGTGGTTCTTGGCTGAGTCTATTGCCGCACTTTATATGCAATGAAGAAACCCTGGTCTGTTTTCAGGTAGAGACAAAGCAGCCTGAGTGCCAGTCAGTACATCTGTTGACTTGGAATTGCATCCAACTCCTGATTGGAGGTAGTAACAAGGAAGTTTCAGAGCGAGAGTTTCGGTGTCCACAGTCTTGTGCCAAACAGAAGCCCACATGAGGGTTAGTATAGAATGGTGGAATGGCGTATAGACGGACTTCTCTTCAAATCTGAGCTCCGTAGTTTTTTGCCGTGTAAAACCTGACAAGGTTTCTAAGGTCTTGCTGGGGCTGTGGCTATATCTACAACTTAGTGTTTGCCGTCCCCTGCCCTGCCCCATGTCTTTTCATTTTAGCCCCCAAACCCTCGTTTGCTATTGTGTGTGTAGGTGAAGTATGCTTCTATTCCAGGACCCACACGCTCTTTCAGTCTAGGAATCTCTCCTTTGCATGGAATAAAACTCTTTTCCTCAGGTTTGTCTTAAACCACTGGTATTTTTGAAAGACGTTTCCTGTTTGTGCTGATAGTGCTATAAATCCACACATTCTTCTGCTTACTTTCTCACAGTCACTCCCTGAGCTGTTGTATACGTATTCTGCCTGCGAGTCTTCTGCCTAACTCATGCTAGTGAGGAAATCGTTTAGAGCTGTCCTCCCTTTTAACTGTCCCCTTGTCCTATAACTGGGGGTCTAAAACAAGGCCCTGCACGTTAAAACTGCCCAGAACATGTTTGTTGGACACTTTCTTGCAGAGAGGGACAGTATCAGGAATGGCTACACCTAATCCCTCCAGGGAGAGTGCTGATGAGTGTGAACAGGCAACACGCTTTCCATGTGCTATGAAAGATTTTTACCTCATGTGTATCCCATTTGTTATAAATCACTTCAAAGAAATCACGGCTAGATTGTCCTCTAAAACACAATCACAGTCTTAGACACATCTGTATTTAATTTTATGTCTTCCACCTCAATCTCCTTTGCTTCTGATTATAAATGAAACTGAGGCAACAGAAGTCAGACGGCTGGCTTCTAACTCCACAGAGTTACTGTTCTCTGACTGGAATGCTGGGAACACTCAGTAATAACCGCAGGTATGAACTTAGGAAAAGACTTTTATGTGGATTAATCAAAATAGCACAAATGTAAAATATGTGTAATGTGAGTGTGAATGCAGTTACATGTATGGGGACAGTCAGTTTCAGTGAATGCTCAGATCACTCATGAGGCAACTGTTAAGCCCCAATTCCTTCAGACATTTTCTGCATATGTTTAGCATCATTAATACCTTTTCAGAAGCTTTGCTTTAGCAAGGAAAAACTGTAGGGGATAAAAACTCCATGATGTCGTGGATAACAGTGGAGGAGGGGGCCCAATGTCACATGTGACAGATTTATTCCTAATTGTGGTTCCTGCAGGGGTCTAATGGTTTAAAACAAAGTTTTTGGAAGATGGAAATAACTTTCTTAATTATGAGATTTTACAGACAAGAGAAGCAGACATATAACAAGGGGAGATTTTTACATGAGCATTTACATTAGTAAAAAGATAACAATAACATTTTTGTTCTTCTTTCTCCATTCAGCATCCCTCATCACATCGAATCCGTGCATGAGCTCGCTCTCTCTCTCTCTCTCTCTCTCTCTCTCTCACTCTCTCTCTCTCTCTCTCTCTCACACACACACACACACACACACACACACACACACACACCCCGGCTCCTCACCCCAGGACTCAGATGATCAATGCTCAGCTGGGCCTTGCTCCTGCTGAAGTCACAAGTGAGTTCTAACAAACCCCTCTAAAGCAGCCTCCCAGCGTATGCTCCTCAGGACAGGATGAGCACATCCACTGAAAATCATGTTTTCTTTGCATCCTAACTGAAACAGCATTAAAGGGGGAAATGGGAATTCAGCGCCGCCAGCTACAGTATCTCTCCCATCAGTTCCCCAGTAGGGCCTGGTAGGGACCTGCCGAGCCTCTGGATAAATTGTATTTTCCAAGGGTTAATTAAGCTGTCTTGAGCTTCTGCATGAAGAGGAACAAACTGGCACTTGCAGAGCTTTCTGAAACCTGCTGTCGACATTACAGTCCCTGCTGCTTTTAGCTGTATCGATCTGATGCCTGACCTGTGAAGTCCTTGATGGCTGCTAACACCAGAAGCTTACTGGACCTTTCCAAGGGAGCTTGGGACAGCGTGTGTAGTCAGGTACAATTACCTGTCCCTCCAGGAAAGCCAATTAGTTCACAAAGAGCTGGAGCAGAACAAATGTTTTGTATGTGATTTAGAATCCTAAAAAAGAAAGGAGACGCGAGGAGGCAAAGGCTTTGTTCTATTGGAATCTTTTGTTCCTAATTTTATGATTATTGTTCAACTCACAGTGGTTCTCACATTCTCACACACATTTCTGAAAGAGTTATGTGAACATGATAAGCCAGGTTTACTGTCTTCCCTTTAAACTATGAAAATTGCCCTGTGCTGTTTAAGGTCCAGTTTCTAGACCAATTGTGTGAACTGAAAGGTAGGAAAACCCAAGTTTGTTCTACTTTCTACATTTCCAAAACTTTCTCTAAATGACACAATAAGCTTCAATCATTATGAGAAAAAGGAAAAAAGAATTGAGTGATAGTTCCTGCTATTACTTGACTTTGCAGGCCAAATTTAGGAGTGAGAGATTCCTAGGTAGAGGTATGTTCTATGGATCTAGGCAAATATGGACAATTAGCGTCATTGCCTCTCAAACTTTATTGACTGTTGTCTAATCAAATGTGATATCCTTGGAATAAAAGATGCTAACTCTGGTGGACATTTCCTGTCTTGTGTCAAAGTCTGCTTTTCTAGTCAGAGATGTTAGTGCTCCTACAGTAGCCACATCCCTTGACCAGTGTCTTTTGTGACTAGTGGTCTTCATTTATAGGCTAGCTGCAAAACATGGTCTGCCCATTAAATGCTTCTTCTTCATTTACCAGTAGATCAATAGTTATCTTTTAAAACAAAATGTATGGTGAGAATTAACTAAAGTGGAGTTTAATACACTCCAATGTTAAAAACTGGAAAAAGAAAAAAAATGGAAACCAGTATTTATAATAGAAAGATATAATCTCAAATATATTAGCAAAATCAAATCACATGAGTGTATACAGTGACATACATATGTATATGAACTATATTCCAAACAACAGTGTGAATGTATGCACACACAGATGTATACAGTAGCTATCAAATAAACTTGGATGAGGAGTTTAATATGAGAAAGAGACAGAGAGAGAGAGAGAATCAGAGAGAAAGACAGAGACAGAGAGACAGAGAGAGAAAGAGACAGAGACTGGGAGACAGAGAGATCAGACATGTTATGAAAGTCTTTTTTCCCAGTTTAGAAGAACCTAATATAGTCATTTGATTTTTATTTTTATTTTTTTTAATTTTATTTAATCTATTTTTTTACACTCCAGATTTTATCCCTCTCCTGGCCCACCATCTGACTGTTCCACATCCCATACCTTCCCCCAACCCCTGTCTCCAAGAGTGAGTATGTGCCCCCAAGGCCCTTCCCCCCACTCCACCAGACCTCCACATTCCCTGGGGCCTCCAGTCTCTTGAGGGTTAGGTGCATCTTCTCTGACTGAGCCCAGATCTGGTAGGGCTCTGCTGTATATGTGTTGGAGGCCCCATATCAGCTGGTGTATGCTGCCTGGTTGGTGGCTTAGTGTCTGAGAGATCTCAGGGGTCCAGGTTAGTTGAGACTGCTAGTCCACCTACAGTCGCCCTCCTCCTCACCCTCTTCCAGCTTTCCCCTAATTCAACCACAAGGATCAGCAGCTTTTGTCCATTGGTTGGGTGTAAATATGTGCATCTGACTCTTTCAGCTGCTTTTTGGGTCTTTCAGAGGACTGTCATGATAGGCCCCTTTTTGTGAGCGCTACATAGCCTCAGTCATAGTGTCAGGTCTTGGGGCCTCCCCTTCAGCTGGATTCCACTTTGGGACTGTTGCTGGACCTTCTTTTCCTCCGGCTCCTCTCCATTTCCATCTCTGCAGTTTTTTCACACAGGAACAATTATGGGTCAGAGTTTTTGAATGTGGATGGCAACCGCATCCCTCACTTGATGCCCTGACTTTCTGCTGGAGGTGGGCTCTACAAGTTCACTGTTGAACATTTTATCTAAGCTCTCTCCCTTTGAGTCCTAAGAATCTCTCACCTCCCAGGTCTCTGGTATAGATTTCTATTCTTAAAAGAAGTAAAATACAATTGACAAGGTTTCATTTTATCTTAGAAATAGTAATCTGAAATAACATGGTTTCCTGGCTGAGTCAGAAGTCCTAAAACAATAAAATTAAAATAAAATATATAATTCAATCAGCTGTGTTTTACTTCAGTTGCTTCTTGTAAAATATGATTTTATGGTATTATAGAGAGATAATTGCACAAAGTAAAGTGGGGCCCTGTTATGAACTTTCAGAGAGATTGGTTTGCTACACAGCATGGGGTGAGGAGGTGGGGTACCTGAGTACATGTTGGTGTCTGTGCCAGAGAACTGTTAGGGTTCCTTGTGGGTCTGATATTAGTGTGATGAATGCAGCCACAGCAACAATACTAGATCCTTGCTGCTCTGGCATCTTCACCAAGACTCTTAGTGCATGGAGTGGGAACTGAGCAAGCTCATTCTCTCATTCATGTGCTGGTAAAATGGGTTGGGAATTTGGCTGCAAAGGCAGCCTGCTGTTTTAATGCTTTTCCCTCCCCTTATTAATGTCAAGTGGTGTCAAGACCACTCCAGTTGGGGTATTGGAAAGGAATTGGTAACAATTTCCAGCACTGGAGAGGCCTGGCATACATAATTTTGAAATTGCATGATTCAGGGATAAATTCAGCATTTCATTTGGTAAGAGGCATAGAGATGGCCTGTTCTATTTGTGGTCAAACCTCTCTCCCTTCTTCTCTGTCTTCCCTCCTCTTTCTATCTCTTTGTCTGTCTGTCTCTGTCTGACCCTCTCTCTGTCTCTCTCTGTCTCTCTGTCTCTCTCTCTCTGTTTCTCTCTCTCTCTCTCTCTCTCTCTCTCTCTCTCTCTATATATATATATATATATATATGCCTGTCTATCTGTTTTGTTTATGGTGGTGGTCAGAGAATATTGTTCAGAATATGAGTTCTAAGCTAGGAGATTAATTGCTCCATTACAGGCTCATTGATCATGGCTTTGCCTCTCCAGGTGATTTCCACAGTTATACATTGTGCTCTGAGAAAGCAAATTTTCCACTATTATTGGAAAGGCAATCCAAATTTGGTGTCAGCACTATGATACTGAAATATGAACTGCATATTATTTATTTTTAAAAATATGCCTTCTTATAAAAATAATTTTCAAAGTACCATTGAAAGTACCATTCAAAGTACCATTCTACAAACAATTTTTCTTCAAGGCTGTTTTTTGGAAGAGATAATATTTCAGTAAACTTCCTTGATTTACATATTGTTCTTCTAATAGGATATTGGTGCCATTTACTTCAATTACCAAGAACTGTGATCAAATTTAACCTGAAACATACAAATATGAATTAAAGACCATTAATAAATTTGAAAATTTTCTTACCTTTTTTCATCATCTGCCTTCATTAGCTCTTCTGCCCAAGAGAGAGAATAACTTCCTAGAGATTCAACTTGAAAGATTTCAGTCTATTTAACAGAATGATTTTTCTAAATCATGAAAGAACCTAGAGCTGGCTACAGAGGACATAACATGCAGGCAAAATTACAAACTATTACTTAATTTTGCAGTAACAGTGTCTAAAATACAGAAAAAAGGAGCAAGCATTTTAAAACATCATCTTAATAAAGGAGTAGCAAATAGGCTGAACCTAGGTTCTGTTTAGATAGCTTCATTGTTAAAGCATCTAGAATCTTCTTCTTCTTCTTCTTCTTGGAGATACTGCTACTTATGTTTCTTCTCCAACCAGAGAAATGATTCTGTACTTCATTTTTAGAACTGACCATTCTTCTTTCAACCAAGATGTCTAGGAAGAAAAAGACTGCAGTTCTCAAACTTGAATAATGCATTTATTTAGATGACAAAGTATAGGACAGAGATGCAAATAAAGAAAATTATAAAATAATTAAAGAATTGTCTGGAGAGAATTATACTTATTTACATCCACATGCTTACTGCTTGTTGTCTGTTAGGATTTCCTCAAAGGAAACACAGAGCAAAAAAGCTGACCACAGAACAACACTTCCAGTGTTGTAGGAAGCTCATAGGTTTTATGTATGTATTGTTACATATTGAAAGATAAATCTAAACAGTGAAAGCATTAAGCTTTCTATACTAATAAAAGCTCATCCTTTTGAAATCTCCTCTTATTTATTAAACTCATTTGTTAGTCTAATAGCAACCACTCACCCTGAGAACACCCTGCTCTTCTATCCGAGGTGGCACGCTCACTTTGCCGTTTACATTTTGTCTTCTGACTTTATTTCACTACAGATATCAAGACCTACTTACCGACATCTTGATGTATATAATAAGTTATAGTTGTGCTGCTATCTTTCCTTTTTATATGTTGTATATTTACAAGTTGCTATGCTTTATCTAGTTATTAATTTACAGACACGGTCATCTGGGCTGGCATTTAACTCATGTAGAGATATATACTACACCTGAATTGATTTTGTGTGTATGTGTGTGTGTGTACACTTTTGTATGTGTGTGTGTGCACACGCATGTGCACACAGACTTGTGTGGATCTAAAACTGCACATATAGGCCAGATGTCAATGCCGAGTATCTTCCTAAATTGCTCTATACTTCATTGTTTTAAGACAGGCTCTCTCACTGGAGGTCACCAATTCTGCGAGACTGTGTAGCTAGTAAGCCCTTAGGAACCTCTTGCTGAGATTACAGGCATGTCCTGCCATCCCTGGCTTTGTCCATGGATGTGGGAAAATGCAAACTTAAGGTCCTCAAGCTTGCATAGCAAGCAGTTTGCTGACTAAGTCACCTTAACCAGTCCCTCTACTGACTTCTAGTCCTGTTTACATAAGGAATGGGATTTCCAGCTCAGACGATATGATAATATGGGTCTGAAATCCTATATGGTTGTAAGCATCTGGAACTGAGAAGTCTCTTCAGATGCAGCAACTTTATTTCAGTGCTGCAGAGGCATTACCTGTATTGTATTATAGCTGGCTTTTTTAAATTTATGTGTTATGATGGGTTTCTTTCTTTTTTGTTTTTTTGTTTTTTCCCAGTGTCAGGGATTTAATCTAGGGCCTTAGACATATGAAGCAAATACCATGAAGCTATTCCTCGGCTCTGGCGGACTGTCTTGCCAGTTCATCTTAGACACAGCTTGAGTAGTAAACAACAGTTAACACAAAATTTTTACTTAGAAAATAAATTTGCTATAATTATTGTGATTAATTAGAATTCTGCGTCTTCTGAATATAATAAGACCAACTAATACAGTAATAAAAAAAAGTGTATCTGTATGTAAAAGTTAATGGATTTGTTAATTGGTTTCCTTGGAAAACAGGAATACATTAATTGTCCTCAAATGTTTAAGTAGACAAATTATAATGAGAATATGAAAATACATGTGGAGCTGGCATGTCAACTTCATGCCAATCTTTTGAATGATAGAAATAAATGCATGTCATAGAAACATTTTGTTATAATTATGTGTTATTACTGCCTTTAAATATTTTGGATATAGGGACCTGCTAAAATTTCTTTAATATTATATCTTTTTTTATTTACTAGTCATAAAAAGATGAACTTAGTCAATACATTTTTCTGAGTATGAATGTCCCTCCTACCCTTAGGCTATAACTAATGTGATTTTGGTTATGTCAAACTCCTGTTGCTTTACTTCACACGGTTTGATGATGCACAGTCTAGTATGTTGACACTTGTAGCTCACACAGTGGAAGCCCTCCCCATTTCCTTGCTGTGCAGTTGAGCATCTCGGATGTCAGTGTAGGACAGCCTGCGTTCATCCTTTTTTTCATCTCCCTATTCTTCTCTTCATACTTTATCATATTTCAAATTTTTTTAGCCTGGTCATGAAAACACCTCAATAGCTTTTACTCTTTTGAAACCAGAGCCTTTGACCTTAACTGTAGCCGTATCTTTAGTCACACTAAATATCTCCATTACGGATTCCATGTTATTTGTGGCTATATAGCATTATCTTCCAATGTTTGTTGAGATTTTGTTTATGTTCTTTCCAGCTGTTGCTAGACTCTTAAAATATTTATTGTACATTTTCTAAAAGATTAGAGGACTCTACTCTTTAAATTTCTCCTGTTTTATACCCAAGATAAGAAGTTTATAAATAAGAGAGTTAAATTGATCCATATTGCTAGAGGCTGGGACAACCAAGAGCGTAATGCCAAGCTACCCAGCATTCATGAGGGTGTTCTTGCTGCATCATTACACAGAGGAGGACATCACATGATGTACCACAGCAAGAGTTGACTCTCTGTCTTTTCCTATGAAGCCATTAAACCAATATGGCTTAGGGGTTGCCTTCATGACTTCAGCTAACCTGAAATGCCTTCAAAGATCCCTTCTACATCCTACCAATATGAATGTGGAGATTGTTGTCAGCACACAATATTTTAGGAGTGGTCTTCAAGCCATGGCTTTGTCAGCTGTGGTTTAACATGGGGTACATGGGATATGCTATTGATTTTGGTTATGAGGATTGCACAATTTTTGTGCCATGGACATGGACATGATTGTGTGACTTGATCTGGCCAGAGACATGTGAGGAAAACATCAATGACTTGGGAATGGTATCATGGAGGACCCTGGAATTCCTTCTCCTGCTTCCTTCATGGAGGGCCCTGGAATTCCTTCCCCTGCTTCCTTCATGGAGGACCCTGGAATTCCTTCCCCTGCTTCCTTCATGGAGGGCCCTGGAATTCCTTCCCCTGCTTCCTTCTCTTTTTTTCCCCGTGCTTAGCAACAGGAAACCCTTTTGGCTCATCTGAGATGATGACTTATGATGATGGCCTCTGTTAGGTTTAAGCCATCAGGCTTTGGCTTTGCTTGTTAACAGAACCTCACCTGGACTCCCTCCCCTGCTATAATTGACTACAGTTAGGGTTTTAACAAACACTGACAAACAGTTCCTATAAAGATGTACGAGGTAATCAGCACTGGCAGCCTTCCCTCTTTGCAAGATTCAAACTTCGTTATAATTTTAAAATGATGAGTTTTCCATCATCAGATAATATTGTTGAAATCAGACTGATTTTTCTTTCAGTGTTTTTCTTACTGTTAGAACTCAACTGCATTATGAATATTGTTGATCATATTATACCTGCCACTTTATTTTCTTTATTATCAGAAATTAGTTTACTATAAGTTTCCTGGTGTCTTTGGTCATTGTGAATTTCATGTCTTGGGTTCTTGCTTTGAAGAATTTAATTTCCACTTTACCGGAAATTTATTCTGGGTAGTAGAAGGTCTGAGGACTTTCATTCCTGAAAGTGTCTGTACCATCATATCTGAATGGCAGTATCTCTGAGGTAAAAGTGTAATTTTAAAAGTTTTCATTCAGGATTTTAGACAGTGCTTCATCATGACTTTTTACCAGAGAAGACATGTGACTCTCAATCCTTATATAACCTCTCTAGTTTTTGAGGACGTTATTGATATAAGTTTTCACCATTGGTTTTCATATATTTTCATTATTTTGGAAATATATTTTGGTATATATGTATATGTATTTTGAATATGTACAGTGGTTCTCAATCTTCCTAATTCAGTGAACCTTTAATCCAGGTCCTCATGTTGTGGTGACCCTAACCATAAAATTATTTTGTTGCTACTTTATAACCTTAATTTTGCTACTAATATAAATTATGATAAAATATCTTATATGTAGGATATTTGACATGCAGTCACCAAAAGGGGCATGACCCACAGGTTGAGAACTGCTGCCCTAGGTTGTATCTTATTGGTAAATCATCTTTTCTGACCTTATAGAAGTATGTCTGAGGAGACAGTTTCTACTTTGCTTGTATTCCTTTTTCTTACACATACTTTGGTAGAACCTTCTTCATCTGTTGTGCAGCCAGACTGACTATCCTAATTTCTCATGTTCTTACCAATGGGAGAAACACATTCAACTTTCCTATACCACAGAAATAGTATGAAAAACAGATATGTACATATATACACACATACATACATGTGCATGTATTTACATATATGGAAACTATAAAAACTCTGATGTGCAGAAATATTTTAAACTATATAACTATAGTTCTAACACCTTTTAAAAATTTACCAATAATGATCATATTTTCATGGATAAATTTGACATTATTTTCCTTGCGTTGTGGCTAAACTAATTCATCCCTGCGTTAATGAATGGAAGAGGCAGCTCCACCAACAGAGCTGGGATACAGATTCAGAAACAGCCAATGGTGAGCAAATCCAGCATAGAGCAAAGAATTGAAGAAGCATGAACAACACGAATTTTAATAATTTAGATCAGGAATATGGCAATTTGCTTTTCCCTTTAGAAACAGGTCAAATTGGCATGACAGATGGTGAAACAGCACGCTCAGCTTTTGAAATTAACATTATAATAAATGTCTTGCTCCTCATTCTCTTCCTCACCTCTGTACCTCAGATTTCTAAACTCTCAGATCCTTGGGTATCTTTTGTACAAAACAGATGTGGTCAGGTGCCACTCTGTTCTTGGTGCAGGTAACAGAAGTAGATCATCCAACAGTTAATGAAAAGTTAAGAAAATGAAATACATGAGCATATAAGAGGCTTCTGGGTCGAGGGGCAAGCTCTCAATGAAAAGTGAGAGAAACAAGCTGCAAGAAATCCCTCTGAAAGCTCCTGGGTTTTTGGTATTTATTTTAGATTTGTTTGTTTATTTATTTAATGTATGTGAGTACACTGTCATTCTTCAGACACACCAGAAGAGGGCATCTGATCCCATTGCAGATGGTTGTGGTTGCTGGGAATTGAACTCAGGACCTCTGGAAAAGCAGCCAGTGCTCTTAACTGCTGAGCCATCTCTGCAGCTTCAAGTTTTCAGTTTTTAATGGACAGGTGTGGAGCCAAGAGTGGGTCTCATTGGATTGTGTGCTATGGACACCATTCTTCATTGTTTTGGTTTTGAATTTTCAGTTTCATCATCCACAAAGTCAGTAAATGCTCCAACTCCTAAACCTTCCAAGATCACATATATGAGAATACATCACAAGTAGTTTAGCTTTAGACACAAAGTCTTGCCTTACTAACAATTCTTTTTCCTGGCAATAATATCTACTTACTTGACAAGATGTCTCGCATTCGATGTCTTTTTGTTTTGTTTTTTGTTTTTGTTTGTTTGTTTGTTTGTTTGCTTGCTTGCTTTTCGAATGTCTGTTAAATGTTTGTAGAATCTGGATTCAATCCCAGCACTCTGGAGGTAGAGACAGGCTGATCTTTGAGTTTGAGGCCAGTCTGGTCTATGGTCTGGAGAGCCAGGGCTACAGAAAAAAAACAAAAGAAAACACAAACCACACAAACAAGGAACAATTTGGACAAAAACAGCTGAGGAAAGAATAGCGTCTAAGATGTTTCCTTGTTTGCCCAACGGCTCCCCATCTGCTGTTTCATGTACAGCACATTTCTGAACCCACTGAAACCTTAACAGAGAGTATGTGTTTCCTGTCCCCCCCAGCCCCCGCTGGGGTCCTAAGTTTCTCTTTCCCCATATACTCCTTTATCCCATTTAAAGCACCATCAGGGCTTTCTCATTTCTGCAAACTTTCCCTTTCTTGATTCTTCCCCCCTACCCGAGTCATCATCTAAATGTCTTTCCTGTTCTTTCTGGTTCTTTCACATTGCTTTAAAGAACCACTTTCCTTTCTCATCTCCGGCTTCTAAAGGCTTTTCCACTTCTCTTGTGATTATCACTGTTCCACGGCTGTCTCCAGCAAGGTAACCAGAAGATTGCTTCCTGATGGCTATGTCTGGTCCACACCCTCGGCACATGGGTTCCTTCTTCCATTTACTTTATCAGCCTCCGCATAGTGTTGGTGGGTTTACCCCCTCTTATCTTCAACAATTGTTAGCGTTTTTTTTTTTGTCTAAGCTCCGCCCCACAGTTACCTGGCAACAGCC
>JADRCH010000073.1:3531079-3548029 GCA_019843965.1 Rhynchomys soricoides | reverse complement strand
CTCTCTCTCCCTCCCTCCCTCCCTCCCTCCCTCCCTCTCCCTCCTCCTCCCTCCCCCCCTTTCTCTGTCTCTACTACCTGCTTAACTCTCCTCCCTGTGCCCTGAATAAACTCTATTCTGTACTAGAATATATGGTGTGGCTGATTCCTCAGAGGAAAGGGATGCCTCAGCATGGGCCCTCGGAGGCACCCCTTTCCCCACACCTGACTGCACATCCAGGAAACATATTCCCTCTCTCTATCTTTTTATAAAACACAACAACAATAACTTCTTTCTTTTTAGACATTTGAAAATATCCATCTTGAGTCTCTGGTTCAGGCCCTGACTCCTCTGTTTCCATTAACAGCTATTCCTTTGTGTTCAATAGAGCTTACCTCTGATTCTTTCTGTCCTCTTTTTTTTTTTTAACCAAGAAAATTTATGTGGTTTTCATTATTACTATGCAAATAATTCCCATCTTTATTTTCTTTCAGACCATTTCTGTCCTATTAACATGTCATGTCCTAAAAATTCTGGTGACGTAAGAGATCCACCAAAATAAAATAGTACATTACAGGTGTGCTTTCAAAGATAGCAACAAGAGCTGTTCTTTGCAATAATGCAATCTCCTAAAGGCACGTACCTCAGGGCTGGTGCAGGGGGTGTGCTTCTTGGAGCTTCCTGTACAACACAGGGAATGAAAGCTAGAAAAGTCAAAATGGCCTGGCTTTCCTTTCCTTTTACACAAGGAATTCTGCATTGCCAGACTTCAGCGCAGACTAAACAAATAATGCCAGAGAATCATTTCACATTAAGAAGGCAGAATCTCCCAGTGCTAACTCTGTACTTCTAGTGTTAGCATCAGAGACTGGATCAAGGACTAATAACATTGAGTTAAAGTAATTTGGCCATGATTATTCAGCTTTGCACCACGTGACAAAACTCAGAGCTAAAGAACTTAAAAGGAGGAAAGGTTCTTGTGGCTCCTAGTCTGGAAGTTTTCAGTCCACATTCAGTGCTCATTGCTTTAGGGCTTGTGGTAAGACAATCACCACCACGGCAGGAGCATGTGACTAGAGTCCAGCTCACTTCAAGACATCTGAAAAACAAAGAGGAAGAGAAGGGAGATAGTGTCAAGGGCACACCTGCAGAGCCCAAAACACTTTCACTCGGGTGAGAGACCTCCAACATATCGACTTTGGTGACCTTTAAGATACCAGTTATGGTTACGAAGATGGCTCAGTTGTAAAGGGTTGCTACACAAGCGACCCTGAGCTCCGTCCCCAAACCCCACACGAACAGTGCGAGAGCTGTGCTACCTGCTTCCTGTCTCAGCTCCTGGGAGACAAATTGAGGAGGACCCGTGGGGCCAGCTGGCCCACCTAGCAGAATGAACTACTGCCTTGAGAACTAAAGTGGATAGTTCCTGAGGTGTGATGCTCAGAGTTAACCTCTGCTTCCACACACACAGTAACAGCACATGTACACACATATGCACATATAAACAAATGAACACACAACTAAAACTGGCTTGACTGCAGAGCTTCGAATATTACATAATCACTTGTAAGTGATAACTACTTAAGTCTAGTTTGGGAACCTAAAATCCAATACTACCCTGGGACCTGCCTTTGGGCACCCTCATGATGGGTCAGAAGTGGTACAATTTGGACCTAAATCATCAGGACATGAAGAGATCCAGTCTTACCACTGCAGGTGTTTCACATTGCCACTGTACAAAGCAGGAAAGCAGCAAAGATGCAGGTGAATGCCCCCTCTCTCTTTCTCTCTCTTTCCCTCCCCCTCTCTCCCTCTCCCTCCTCTCTGTGTACATGTGTGAACTGCTCTGGTAGGACGTATGTCTAACGAAAAGCAGTTATATAATTTACATGTAGAAAGAACCTCACAACTCTCTCCATATTCTGAGTGTCTCTGTGAGTTTAAAAAAACAGGTAATTAATATGTTCGATCATTTTCCCTCCCAGAAGCCTGCTGTGCATCAGACAGAGCTGGACAATTAAGTCAGGGCAGAGCGTTACCCATAAGCCTGTGGGTTAAGATGAATTTGTGAGAGACAGCCTAGAACATCTGTGTTACTGATTATATCTATGTTTGTGGGATATGTGTGTAGAGTTTTAAAAATATTCTGTACCCTTGACAACATCTTATATAAGCATTAACATGTTTCTGAAGGAATCATTTTATGTAGCTTTGTTTTAAGGTCTCTAGACCTATTTCGTTTTGGTTGTTCTTCAGAATGTGACAGCCTATTAAACTTGGGTGGTGGCTCTTTACAGGGTGGGCTCATCAGCCTTATTTATTTATTTGATGAATGTCAGTTTCTTTGGAAGTTATACAATGGTTTTGGGAGCTGCTGGTTCATGGTAAACATTTAAGGAATTTACTTAACAACCTAAGTTTCTTTACTCTGTTAACATTTGCCTTTTATCCTGTAGACTCATCAGGGCAGTGTGGCTTACTAGGAGACAAGGTTTTCCAGATCTGCTTCTTGCTGCTCGATGAGCACCTCTTCAAGAACACCAGGTATTATTATCTGTAGATTTCCCCAAAGAAGGGGTAAGGAATGGGCGGGGTTCGTAATGAGGTCGAGGATGTCAGGACTTTTAAACAGTAAGGCCAGATGGAAGGTGAGTAAGTCATTGCAGGTGCTGCATTTATGAGGGATTTGAGACCAGTTGTTATTGAAAGGGTATGGACACGGTATGAATATGTCCATCCAGGTGTGCACATGTGGCACACACACACACACACACACACACACACACACACACACACACACACACTCTACACCACACCATACCACAGTATAGTGATGATTTAGCTAATTACTTCGTGCTGTCTTCGGATCACACTTCCAGTCACCCGCCAGAGTCCTCTAGATTCATGAAAGAAAGAACACACACACACACACACACACACACACACACACACACACACTGCATGCACCAGGTAATTTTAAATGTGCCTTGACTTCCTCAAAGGCTGGGCAGTTCTTATCCTCCCTGTTGCTAGCTCACATTTCCCTCCAGTGCTCCTGGCTCAACACCTTCTAATTCTGTTTTGTCTTTATTATCTTCTGGGCAGCCTTTCCCACAGGGCTGCTTTCCTTCTCACCTACATTTCAGGGGATTTTCCTTCTGCAGCTCTAAATCTGTTCCATCTCCCTCCAAATCATGGCAATTCTCTCTCCTTCCTCTCTTCCAGTCCCTAGCCTGTGCAAGTCCCCAAGTACCACCTCAGTCTGTCTGTCCAGCCAATTTTGGGGGCCGGATTAATTCAAAACATTAGAACCACCCTCCGACACCACACATATATAATAAAGCTTCTCAAAGCACACTTTGAGGGCTTAAATTATGATTTTATTAAGCAAATTTTTTTTATACAAAATGTGTACAGCTGTTGGTTTGCTTTGTGCTGCTGGAGATTGAAGACAGAATTCTGTAGTTGCCTGGTGGATGTACTTCCTCTACACTAAACTCTCAGCCCCACAAACCCTTATTCTAGGTGCCTATTAATAAAAAGTAGGAGTTTTGATATATATCAGGAAAAACAGTTCACTGAATTTGTTCATAGATTAGTATTTTGCTTTTTTGCTCCTTAACAATTACCTCATGATAAATATAGTATCATTAGAATCACTGTTTTGATGGGAGTAGTCTGCTTAACTAGAGTCTTTACTACTACATATTTTCATGAATATTTTAAATCTGCAACTGGATCTTAAACAAGGATGCTTTGAAATTTGGATCTGAATAAACTATGTCTTTACTACTCATACAGATATATTCACAGTCTTGCAGAATGTATGTGTAAAGCTTGCTTGTAGATTAATATGTCTTGGTTAATACCATATTCTGTTGATCCCAATATTGCAAACACATGGGTAGAAGAGCTTGGGCTCCTTTGCTTTTCTCAAATCACAAATACATCTTTAAATCCTTGGTCACTACAGCTTACTTGTACTGCCCTGTGGAATTATTCTTTGTAAAACACTGTAGCTGGATTCCACTTGATTTTTCTTCTAAGTTTCTCTTATCCTTCTTTGCTCCCATACATAGACAGTTGGAATTAGGAATATACCTAAGCCAGAATTATTTGGATACTGCAACAATATTTCTGGTGTTCATGTAATACTACCTAAAGGTGACGTTGCTGGAATTGGATCTCCAATGTATGCCTTGGTTATACTCGTGTTATTTCACCTTATATTAAACAAGATTCTCAGTTTGATTTAGTATAGAGCTTTGCTAAGTACTAGACATAGCTACAATCAGACAATCTGACTAAATAACTATCACACAGCTAAAATAATAACAAAAATGTCAAATATACTCTTTCAAATACCTTGTAGCTTAAACTATTTCAAATCCATTGCAGCTTAAAGCTAGGTATGACATATTTGACAGATTTGTTATTAAATATATATTATATAAATGGTTTAGTCAACGAGATTACATTGTTTATAGTTGAACACTGTTTTATGTCATATTTCACACAAAATCCACAAGACATTTTGGTTAATATCTCAAACGTTCTCACATGCACTGTGTTGGCTGGATAGTGGAGTAATTTTCTATTTTAATGACAGAAAATTCACAAATATACTTGAAAACAGCCTGGATTTATTAGCTGACAGTACTGTAGTGGAAAGCCACATGGTCTGCTTACTCTCTGCCCTGAGTGGCACAAGGTTAAGTGCAAGGCACAGCTCCTATGGAGACTCAGGGAGTATCTGCTTCCAAGCAGCTTAGGCTATTGCTTGAATTCAGTTCCTTTGCATATTCAGAGCCAAGGTTTTCCTTTTTGTTTAATGCCAGCTGGGGAATAGTATAGGTTTCTCATGCTTTACCATGGGCTCAACTCCAGCGATAGGTGTGATGGAGTGTGAAATCCTTCAAAGATGGGATCTTTCCCACCTCCCCTTTGCTCTTCCTTGATGGCATCTTTTTTTCTTTTTTTTTTTTTTTCTAGTTGGAGAAATACTATAAGATGTCAAGGCTCGGGCTGGAGAGATGGCTCAGCGGTTAGAGCACTGACTGCTCTTCTAAAGGTCCTGAGTTCAATTACCAACAACCACCTGGCAGCTCACAACAATCTGTAATGGAATCTGATGCCCTCTTCTGGTGTGCCTAAAGACATTGATGTACTCACATAAAATAAATAAAAAAAATAAATCTTAAGAAAAAAAGAAAGAAAGAAAGAAAGAAACAAAAGATGTTAAGGGCCACACAACTGGGTTCCTCTGGATAATGCAGGGTACTTATCTTACTTCAAGGATCCTAACCTTAACTACCTATGTGAAATCCACTTTGTCATATAAAGTACTTTGCATAGATTCCTGGGACCTGAAATTATGGGGATCATTGAATGCTCTAACTCAGAAATTTTTGCTGACTCTTACAGAAAGAAAAAGAATCACAGATGATTTTAGCTTAAATATAAGGGAGGTCAGGAACAGAGATGTGGTGGAGACACACGCTAGAGTTTATGCAACTAGTTAATGACACTTCTGTCACTAAAAATATGTGATCTTAGATTTTCCTAAGTGTATTGTCATTTAATTTCACAAAATATTCATAGTCTGTGAAGCAATAGAATTGTAATTTTGTCTATAACAGACCAATGGAAAATTCAAAAGAACTCAGCCAAAAGCAGTGCTTTATAAATATTCTGGTTGTCTTATAGATAATTATACTAAGATATTTAGGTATTGTCTTACTCTTGTTGCTCTGGATGATTGCTGTTGTTTAAATCCAACCTGAACTTGGAAACTTACTGACGTGAGTCAAACACTGAAAAAGAAAGTTTCATTTGGTTTTATCCAAAGAAAAATGTCCAAGTAGAAAGTGCTTGTGCTTTGCTGAAAGTTCAATTTGATATTCATCAGAATGGTGCTTACATAAGAGCTCTGTGTAGCCATTATTTATATCCTCTTACAAATGCTGTTGTGGAACTGTGGCACACAATCTCAGACTTCCAAGTGTAGCAGTACACACAGGTGAATCTATAAAACTCTATGCTGGCGCATCAAATTAACCTTACATCACGGTGCTCTAGTGAAGCATGTCTTGAATTTTTCAATAATTCTTCAGCCCATTGAAGGAAACCACTAACAACAGGAACTCTTCAGTAGACATGGAGATGTTCAATTCCTGAAGGAAATACATTCACTCAGAGGAGCTTTCACGCAATGCAGATGAGCTGGTTTGGCCTGTGGCCTTTTATCCTGTTGATCCTTTGTTCTGCTCTGCTTGCCTCTTGATTCTTTTCCCTAAAATCCCTGCCCCCTCTTCTTCCCATTTTTAAATGGAATGCACAATGAGAAGACTAGAAAAGCATGCAGAGCGTGTAGGTTTAAACCTTCCTGCAGCAGGCATGTGGTCATCAACTAATCTCGCTGCCCGCCTATAGCTTGTTGCTCTTTCCTATGTATTTGTGTCCCATGTCTAGACCTGTCCAATGATTGGGAGTGATGTGTGTCCCTGCCCTGTCATGGCAGTGACATCTATGCTCTCTCACTCTGTTTTTCTCTGCCACAGAATACCAATGGCCATGAAATGTTGATGTTATAAGATAGGATAAGATTGCTTAACATATCCTGAATGTTAAGTAAGCAAAACCCAACTCAAACTTAACCAAACCTAAATCTTTTGTGTGAATGCACCAAGATGCTTGGATGTACTCTAGCTTATCATACCTCATCTAGAATTTATGGCAAACATGGATATAGCTGTCACAAGTGGTTTAGTATGTGTTCCATGGACTACACGCTTGAGAGAGAGATAAAAAAGAAACAGATATTAGTGGTGAGTGGGGAAAAATGGGAAGGAAATTTTACTGTAGGTAAAGGGTAGTTCATAGACAGAGTCAGAGACATCTAGGAGAGTCCAGAAAGGGGAGGACCAGGCTGAGCTAGACCATGTGGGGGCCGGGGGAGGGGTGCAGGAAGACGGAAGAGAGGGGAACCAAGTACAGCACCCAGGAGGCCAAAGGTACAGGCAGCCCAGTCTCTATCCTGAAGAATTCAAGGTAGAGGGCGTGGTATGTCAACCATATCCTACAACAGATAGAGACTGAGGGATGCTGAAAGAGCCTGCATGCCAGGCCAGCTGTGATGTGTTCAGAAGAACCTCAGCCTGGATTGAAACCTAACAAGTGGTTAGAAAAATTGCTAAAAAGGAGGTACCCTACTTCTGGCACTGAGCTTTTTGTTGGAAAATATCTAGTATGTGGCAGAAGCATCACACACACACACACACACATACACACACACACACACACACACACACTTAGAATCTTGTATAATAATACGTTTCCACATGACTTTTTTTTCACATATTCCATTATTAATTTTTTCCCCTCTCTCCACCCTGCCATGACCTTTCAGCCCCTTCTCCATGTAAGTCACCCCACCCTGAGTCTTTCTTAGTCCCTCCTTCATATGAGTTATTTTTGACGTCTCTACTTTTTAATGAGTCCCCTTACTCTCATGGCCCCTTTAAAATTGTCTGAATTTTACGGATACTTCAATTTAAAAACACAAATCCATAGATTTAAAGCTGGGATCTGTATGTCAGAGAGAATGTTTTTCTTTCTGGATCTGGGTTATTTACTCAGTATGGAGTTTTCCAGTTCCAGCCATTTAGCTACAAATTTCATTTTTCTTTTGGCTGAATAAACTTCATTGTGTATATGTATTGAATTTTCATTACCTATCAATCAATTGATGGACATCTAGGATGCTTCAACTTCCTATTGGAAACAGAACAGCAATAAATATGGATAAACAAGTATTTTGTAGCAGGATGTATTATCCTCTGTGCGTATGCTCATTAATGATATAGCTGAGCAATATGGTAGATCTGGTTCTAGCTTTTTGAAGATCTGGAATACTGATCTCTACAGTGGCTAGATGCATTTACTCTCTCAGCAAAAAAAGGTTCGCCTTTCTCTACACCCATATCAGCATTTGATTTCTTGATTTCAGCCATTCTGATTGGACTAAGATGAACTCTCAAAGTAGTTTTAATTTGCATTTCAATGATGACTAAGGATGTTGAACCCTTTAAAAATATTTCTTTGTCATTTGTGTTCTTTAAACTATTTAATTCCATATTCTATTTTTAAATTGGATTGTTTTTGTGACCAGTACATTGTTTGGTCAAAGAAACCAAAACAATGGCAAGCAATCAAAGATCTTTTCTGTCTGCTGCCTCTTCCCAATACTGACGGTTTCCTTCACTGTACAAAAGCTTTTTAGTTTCAGAAGATCCAATTTGTTGTCTCTTCATCTTCTCTTTTGTACTATCAGAGTGCTGTTCAGCAAGTCTTTCTTACTTTAAAGTGTGTCATCTGTGTTTCCGTTAATCAGTTCAGGGGACTAGATACTATGCTGAGATCACTGACCTCTGTGGAGCTGGGTTTGTGAAGAGTGTGAGGAGAGTCTACTTTTCTCCCTCCACACATAGTCATCCTGCCCTTCTAGCTTCATTTGGGGAAGATGACATTTTTTCTCTGCACTTTTGGCATCTTTGTCAAAAACTGGGTGGTTAGGGGAGCACATATGTACAGCTGCATCCTCCGTTACATCCCATTGATTGATGTGTGCATTCTCATGCCAGTTCCATGCTGTTTTTATTATTGTGATTCTATAGTATAACTTGAAATCAAGAACAGTGATGCCTCCAGTAGTATTTCATTGTTCAGGATATTTCTTTTTGGTTATCCATTAACAATATGCACTGCTTTATAAACTATGTCTTATAAATCTATGATGTTTTTCACAGATTCTATGTCTCAAGAGTACAGAAATGACTTAGCTGCATCATTTGGTCAATGTCTCACTGTAGCCAAGGGATCTGGCAAAGCTCTGGTCCCATATGATGAGTTCTCTTCTGAGCATTTGTAGTTATAAAAGACTGCACACCCTCACATCAATTGTCCTCAGAGTCTCTTCCTTTCTCAGGGCCAGTAGCAGCGAAATTTTTGGTTAGCTCATTCCTCCCAGAGTAATCTCCTTGCTTAGTAACTGAGTGGGTACCATAGCTATAATTACAAAATGCCATCACTTTACCATGGTGACCGTTTCCCACAAGTACTTCTCAAGTGTGACAGCTATTATATTCAGGAGTTCTACTCCTGTATGTACTGCTGGGATGGGAGGTTATGGTTCATGACACATATAGCAAGATAATAATTTGGGAGCTATTTTAGAGTTCTATTATACATACAGATTTGAGGAGATAAAAATGAAGTTAGGGTGAGGACAAAGTAGATAAGACTTTCTACTGATAGAAATTAAGTAAGTCAGAGAGGATTTAGATCTAAAAAATGTCAGTCACACATAACTGGAGACAAAAATCACAAGCATTGACTATTTGTAGAAGAGATGAATTTCAGTAGAATCAGAACTAAATATGTTTTGAAACCTTTCACTGTTTGATAATTAAAACAAGCAAACAACAATGAAAACTAAAACACCACTGATACCATAGCTTCAAGAAGAAGAAAGTGAACTGAAAAGCTGTGCAGCTACCAAGAAAGACATCTTGGTCAGCTGAACTAAAAAATAGACCTTCATATGTAGCTTTTGGAGTCATGAGCAATGATGGGCAGAGAGTATTCTGAATAGAATGAGGGCCTTACTAAAGACCTTTTACATCACGAAGAAACAAGGCATTAAGACCAGTGGCTGTCATGTACCCCAGCTGGCATAGGCTAACTTATGTTCTCTTCCTTCCAATTTCATATGTTGACATCCTCATCATTTGAGCTTAGAATTCAGCAGTATTTGGAGATGACTCCTTAAGAGTTAACTAAGTTAGAATGAGCTACAATCCAATCAAACTGATTTCCTTCTAAGAAGACAAAGGTGTGAGCACATAGGCACAGGGAAGAATACACCGGAAGCCAGAAGGACTAGTCTCCAGGACTTTGAGAAATAAGTTTCTGCTATCTAAGGCCTCTTACCTAGACAGCTAGGTTAATCTAACATCTCAGTCTTCTCTGTTTCTCCTGTTTCTGTTCCTGTGTGGGGTAGGGACTGGATATGACTTGGACTCACTTTGTGAGTATTAGTAAAGAATGACAGAATTTCGTAGGAACCAGAGGAAGATGCTCCCGAGTGGAAGTGGAAGGCTGGGAGGAAACAGCAGCTCCACTGAGAAGGCATTGACTGCACTTGAGGAATGAGAAAAGAAAAACAAAAACTAACAAACAACAAACAAACATGTGTCATTTCTTCTATTGGCAATATAACCGAAGGCTTTTTGTTTTGTTTTGTTTTTTTAAACCTAGAAAAGTTATTTTTTTTAATGTCCTCAGCTATAATCACCTCTTTCCCTAGGAGAGACTTGGACATGGTTGCTGTTGCTGAGTTGTGTGGCAAAATGAGCTGTGCAACTGGGGAAGTGGGTAACAGGGAGGTCAAGATGTATCAGAACCCTGAAAATCTCATCTTGAGACCGGCAGGAGTAAGGATCACTTCCCTCTTGTTCTGGGCCTGCATGCCACGGTTCAGCACCCTGGCAACCCCCACCTCTGCCCTCTCAGAGGTAGACCTGTAGCCTGATGGACAAATTACAGGTTTAACTTCCTCTCTTCCTAAAAGTACGTGTCCAGGGAGCACCTGGAATTCTTCTGCATGTAAATGAAGCAGTCCCAGCTCCTGGAACCCACCCAATGCTGTACACTCACCCTGAAAGCCCCTACTCCCTCCCCAAGGTTTATATAGCCCTTGGTCATCCTGCCAATAAATATAATCTTAGTGGAGAAGGTCCCTACCCCGTCTATCCCCCTACCCCCATGCCTGGACAAGCTTCATTCCTTTCATTCTGGCCCAGCCTGGAGGCTTGCAATAGTGCCTGAATACTCTAAGAGCAGAAGCAGAGCACTGAGGGGTGTAAGTATCGTGCTTCCTTTGTGAGGGCAGCCTGCAACTCTGATTACTCTGAGTAAGAATGTACATCTAAGGAGAAATGAGTCTGTCCATTTAGAGCAGAAGCCCACAGAGCCAGTTAGTTTTCCATCCAATGATTTTAATCTGTGAAGCATCTATGACAAAGAAAGTCTTTAGGTAGGAGAGTGTTTTGAAATGTCATCAGTGTGCTGCATTGGTATGGGGAACAAGTTGCATTGGCATAGTGGGTAGTAATGCTGGAGAGAGTGGTCTCCATGCACACATACATGCATACCCACATGTGTGCATCCTTCATATAACCAGAAAAATGAGTACTGTGTGCCAGACTACTGACGCCACAGTCACAGACTTCATCCAGGCGAGAGTTCAGAGCCAACTACGAAGAAGAGAAACTAATAGAGCTGTGACTGAGGAAACTCAAAGCACATACTTTAAGGGAGCTCATCCATCTTGATATTTTGTGGAGGGTTTTAATCAGGATGTAAAGAGCATTGAAGATCAATTAGAATCAATTTTATGCAAAACGTTTTCAAATTTGATACTGGAGAGTTGGATCAGCTGTTAAAACGCTGCTGCCAAGGCTGAACATTGAGTTTAATTCCCAAGACACATATAATGTAGGAGAGAGCTGACTCCTGCAAGTTGTCCGCTGACCTCCACACATGTGCTGTAGCATGCACGAATGCATGTCTGTGTACGTCACATGTACGCATGTACACACGTACACATGTGCATATCCACACCTACACTTTTAAAGAGCTTTTAAAAGTTGAAAGAAGATCTTTGGTGCAGCTCAGTGCTTGCCAAGCATGCTCAAAGCCTATGTATCTAAAAAAAAAGAAAGAAAGAAAGGAGAGACAGAGACAGAGAGAGAGAGAGAGAGAGAGAGAGAGAGAGAGAACACATCATACAGAAGAGGGAAGAAAGAAACTTGAGTCAGAAACCAATGACAACAGATACAATTTAATCAACAGGTGGCTGCTGCATGAAGAAGGGAGGTGAGAGACAGAATTTACCTTAGTCACCATTCATTCTTACACTGATGGATACTATTTCTGTTAAAACGTGTAAAAATACTTTTTTTTCTTTCATTTAAACCGGAGCCTGTAAGCCAAGCCTGCTTGACCGCCTCTTTTTTAAACGTTTTCTTGAACAAGGCATGGCCATGCTATTATTTCATTTATTTTCCATGATGGCAGAGTTACGTCATTGCAAAAGATACAGATAGCCCTTTACGGTATCACTATATGGCCCTTTACAGAAAAGTAAACTTCTATATGGAGAAAATTGAATTTGTTCAACTGGTAAGACAAACCATGCCGCATCCCTTCCTCTCTGCCCAAGTACTGAGTGTGAAATAAAAAGCAAAGCCTTTTTTTTCTCTTCCTCATCGTTCCCCTCCCCCTCTCCATTCCCCCTCCTTCTCCTTCTCTTTCACTGTTTGGTTAGTACACACATGCCCTCTGTAGTCAGTTCTATACCATATAATTATACATGTCTTCCCTGCTATGCACAACATTTTCACAAATATGCAGAGACATCAATCCTCATTGGCATGCTCAGTGTTCTGAAATCCTTAGAGAATCATGAGACAACTTCTGGGTTCTCTTTCAGAAATTCAGGAGAAATCATTGCTTTGAATACTTTGTTTCTTGAAATAGTACCACTGTTATATCTAAAATCTGATGATGAACGTAAACTTTCCTCTTACAGTTAACTGGACTGAAGACAAACAAATATAGTATGCTAGTCATCATGAAATTGGAAGGTAATGAAATCTAGTTGCATGCCTTGCTTAAAATTTTCTTTCTCGACATGTACCTGATGGTGTGGTCTGCTGGATTGATCATACCTCATTTGCCTTCTTAGATATTTAATGATAGATAATGGGTTGGTAAGAAGTATCCAAGCCCTCAGTTTGAAAGCTGCTGAAAGTGGGAAGGTTAGAAAAACAGATTCAGGACTTTGCTTCAATTTAACAAAAAGCCGTGAAGGGCCCTTGAAACACTGTGGGTTTTTAATTGTTCTGATGCCTGTCTGAAGTGATCCTGTGAATTGGATATTTTTTTTTCTCTTATAAGTAACAATTTGAAAAAGATATACACCTACAAAGGGAGAAACTCAGGCATTGTAGAAGTGGTACATTCTGTTTTATGAGCCCTGAAGTAATGGATCTCAAAGAGGAGCATGTAGGAGCTTGCTATCAACTGTGAAGACATTCTGGATTGGCTGACTCTGAACTATCATTTCCCCTCTCATCCTGGCACCTGGATAATATTAAATTGGAACCTTTGATTTGATTGATACAACTTGGCAGCAGGACATTTAGACATTTATGTCATAAAGCCAAAATGAAATATTTTATACCACTGAACACAGCCCTGCAAGGTATGGTAGTTAAAATCAAATGAAGTTACCATCAATTTTCCAGTTCTTTAAAAAGCACACACACAGACTCACACGTGCATGTGCACATATAAGCTCACCATTGAAATGTACCTTCCTTGTTTTGGAATGACATTTAGTAAAATCATAAAGTTTACCTAAAGAAGCTGAGGTGGCAGCATTAAACATAATAAACAGGGACCTACTTACATATGCAGAACAGCCACTCACAGGTGCAAGAAAGGTAATTGCTGGTGCAAAATGTGCCATTACCTGGTTTACATGCACAACTGCTTGATTGTAAGGGCAGCTAGCTGATGTTGTCTCCCTCTCCATAATTTTTATGCACAAATTAGCTGCTTTGAACAATTTGGCACCACTTTTTCTCTGTCTTTGAACCCAAGATATATTACATATAGAAAGCAGAAGCATTAGACTCAGCCAATAAAATACATTTCCTCTCCTGTTTTTACTCTATAAAATCTTAAAGGTAAGAAGCTTCTTCTGGAATTGCATTTTCTTCCCTTGATACATGGTGGGATATATATATACGCACACACACACTTTTGTATAGCATGTGACATTAGTGCTTTAAAATCTGCTGAAGCTAGGCTACAACTCGCCAATTAGTTCAGCTGAAGACCCATCATGGCGGTTGCATTATGCATTGCCCTGGGAACAATTAAGACATGCCATCCCCACAAAGCAGTTTTTAAGTGGGGAAAACATATTTAACATAAGGTTTGTGGCACCCAGAATAGAAATGTGATGAAAACTCTAGAGAATATATACTTACCCTAACACTAAAGAGGTTCTCTGTAATTTACACATGTACTCCTGGGATATGGCATCCAATACAGACATCTTAAGTGTTGCTAATGAAGTGTTTATCATCTATGGCAGCCTAAGCAGAAAAGTATAATCTGTGGCTAGCCAAAGGGCACCATTAACAACAACAATAAAGCAAGTTTAAAACATGCATAATTATTGATCTTTTAGTAAATAAAGCTTATGAATAATATTCTTATCTAGGGCAAGGAACTAAAGTACCTTGGGAATCAGGCATCAACAGCCAAGCTACTGATGGGGATAGGCTGCTCAGGCAATGTCAGTCTAGCAGCATGTGATCAATACGCATTGCAAAGGAGACTTAAAACATACTTTTTTAATACATAGAAAGACCAGATTCAGTGCCTGCTTTTCTTTCTTAAAACGATGCATGCATGTTTCTAAAGCAACAACTTTTTTTATGTATCATGACAGATCAGATTCAAACACAGAGTGTGTTTAGTCGAGAACTCTGTTCTCAATGGCACATGAAATGTAAAAAAAACATTAATAGGATTAATGTAGAATTTATTAGTCATTCTTATTGTGTGTTTTAACATTGAAGATTGGGAGCACACCTGAACTAAGGATTCTAAGAACGCCTTTGGATCAAGTTTTCTGGTATTTTGTGTAAAAACCCCATTTCTTGTGACCCAAAACATCATGTCAATGATCAGTTTCTTGGAAAAGAATGAGTCTGAGGATTCTTTAGTTTTGAGTTAAATCTGGATTTCTACCCCAGAAGTCATTATTGTTGGGGATCAGAAGGAGTCCAAGCTCTCAGGAGTGTCTGGAGCCAGATGGTAGATCTTCTCCTGCAAGATCTGCAACAATACATTGTGTAAATGTTATTGAGACTTCTTTTGTTTGATACCTTTTATTTGGCTATTTTTTAAAGAGTGGAATGCAGATGAACTCCAAGATGTAAATTCAATTCCTCTGTGATGTAGTTTGATTAATTGAAATTCTGTTTTATCATCTCAGATGATGGAAGAAGTTGGGTTTTGTTCTTTAGTACAAATAACTAGTAGAGATATTTAATGTTTTTTTTTTTTTGGTAAGGGTTACTATGAGAATGAATGTATAATGGATATTATTGGAGCAAAAAAGAAAGAGGAAAGACTATTGGAAGTTTTAGATGTCTTTCCCCCATTTTGTATGAGAAGGGACGCAGTGTGGGTAATGCTTTTCTAAATAGACTATGTAATGGTAAATTATATGTCTTATCCTGAATGGGCCATAGGGTTCCCAGATTAAAGGTTATCTCTGGTGCATTTATAAGGGTGTTTATGGATAAGATTGACATTTGAATTGGTGAGCTTGGTAGAACAGATGTGTATCAGCACTGTATTGTTCATCGGGGTCCCAAAGAATAAAAAGTGGGGGAAAGAAAACAGACTCACTTCCTTACTGCCTGCCTACCTGAGCTGGGCATTAGCAGACTCCTGATCACAGAGCAGGATTTTCACTGGTGTCAGGCCTCCAAATGCAGACTGGAACTCTTGTCATATCCTTCCCTGGATCTTTATTATGAAGGTATATTATGGCCTCCAGTTTCCTGTAATATTATCTATCTGTCATCTATCTAGTTATATCTGTAGCCTTTCACTTTGTTTAAGACTCTTGACTAGCGTAACTATATTCTTAGTACAAAACCTCTAAATATGATGATTTGTATTTTGAGAATGGTATTGAAAGTATAGCATTTTATGTTCTGTACAAACGATACAGTGAGAGGCATACTGATTAATGAGCTGTATGTTCAAAAGGATTTAGAAAAAAAGAAAAAGGAAAAAGGAAAAAATAACCCCAAATAACAACAGCAACAAAAACAAAAATGAATAAACCCAAATCCTCAAAACTTATCAAAAGCCAATAAATTGATACTTCTTAATAATCCAAATTTGTTATTTCAAATATTTCTGATCTGCTTAAGGCATTTAAGAATAAGTCATTAGGGACTAAAGAGATGGCTCAGCAGTTAAGAGCACTGACTTCTCTTCTAGGGATCCTGAGTTCAATTTCCAGCAACCACACAGATCTGTAATGAGATCTGATGCCCTCTTCTGGTGTACATGAACACAAAGCACTCATATACATAAAATACATGAATAAAAGAATAAATCATACTGGATGGTGGAGGCACATGTTTTTAGTCTCAGGATTTGGGAGGCAGAGGCAGGTAGAATCTCCATGAGTTAGAGGCCACCCTGGTCTACATAGTGACTTCCAGGACAGCCAGGGATATGCAGAAATACCCTGTCTCTAACACCAGCAAAACAAACAAACAAACAGAAGGAAAGAATAAATCAGTAATTTCATAAAGTATGCATAGAAAAATGTGCCATAAACTCAAACAGTTAAAAGATAATATTACATGAAACATTTTTGAAAGCTGTAGATGTTTCCCCCTGAAACATGCATTCTTATGTTCTATGCTTTTCAGTGAACCTCCTTTTTAACATGGCATAAATGTTACTTAATTTCTCTAGCACTAAATGATGTATAACGTTTACCTCCGCCATTGTCCATCTGTTTAATCACTGTGTTTTATTTATGTCCATCATCCCTCTTCATCCCTTGCCTCATCTCCTGCCCTCTGGAGCCCTTTCTCTTCCTAAGTAGTCTCTCTGTTACTCTCACGTCAGATATGTGCATTAGGTATGCATTTAAAGTTAAATTTCATATACAAGACACATCACCGACATTTACCACTTTTTTTCCGTATTTTATTTGTTTCCTCCCCCCGTTAGATCCTCCTCCCACATAGAGCTCTTTGTACCTCTGTATCACACATACACAGATTTCTACACATAGGT
>JADRCH010000073.1:3476739-3531069 GCA_019843965.1 Rhynchomys soricoides | reverse complement strand
CACATACACAGATTTCTACACATAGGTGTGTGTGCGTGTGTGTACATATGTATATTTTAGTTGTACTCCATGACTCTGAAAAAAATGAAAATGGAGGAGGCAACTATTATGGAGCCCTAGTTCTTAAGTTTTTTGTTTTTTGTTTTCTTGAATCATGGATGTCCCATATGTAACTTTTGTATAAAGTCCGTGTCTGGTACAGAGAGCCCTGAATCTGTGTGTTATTTTAAGAAGCAAGGAGATGGTAGAGAAGTACTGTCACTGAAGGAAAAATGGAAATGAAGCCTATCACAAAGCAAGAATTGGTTTTTGAAGAAACTGATGCATGTTTGCATATAAAAATCACACCTACATTGGCAAATATTTTATGGAAAATGAGCACTTGGGAATGTGGCTCAAGATAGAGACATAGGTGGTGAAATGCTGTTTTGAAAGTATTGGTTATGACTCAATGAAGCTCAGAAAATTGACTCCAAATCTATCTATCGATGCTGTTACAGGCTGCCTGCCCTGCCCTGCCCTACCCTGCCTTGCCCTACCTGCCCCACTCTGCTCCATCCTGCCCTGCCTTGCTCTGATCTCATCTGCTCTGCTTCTGACTTCAAGTGTAGCCTTGGTATTTTGTCATCTGCTTTCTGGGTTTGATAGCATGTCTGTAGTCTACTTGTGTCTTATATATTTTGCATCTTGGAGTGTGGAATTCTCATTGGTGAATAAAGTTCCCTTGGTCAACAAGCACTCTCAGAAGGATCTAGAAGTAGTTTCTTCTTTCAAAGTGTCACAGATATTTAAAAGGCAGAACAAAGGCCAGTGATTAGCTATGTTTAAATTGCTGTGATAAAAATACAACTTAGGGAAGAAAGAATGGAACTCAGGTTAGGAACCTGGAGAACAGGCCATGGAGGAGTGCTGCTTGTTCAGCCTGCTTTCTTATACACTCTAGCACTGCCTGCCCAGGCTGGCGCTGCCCACACTAAACTGCGTTCTCTCACATCAATAAGGAAAATGATCCATAGGCTTGCCCATAGGCCAGCCTGGTGGGGCCATTTTTAAAAATTTGGTTCCTTTTCCCAAATAGCTGAAGCTTTTGTAAAGTTGACATAAACCTAGCCAGACAAGCAGTCTATTAGAAATGAGTTTAGAGATGCTCATTTTGTGAACACCCACATGCCTGTTTCACTGTGCTTCTGTTCACTAGGCACATTCCACTTGGACATGATACACAATGCTTGTTATTACAGAAAAGTTTCCGCAGAGAGGCCTTTTGCAGCTACTAGATGGGGGAAATTGAAAGGAAAAACAGTGATAAACATGAAAGGGAAAAGCAAAGGTTGATATTCAGAGGAACTAGGAATCCAATGTTACTGCAACGCTTATCAACTCAACAATCTATTATTAAATGGTGCCTTATTCTGAGAACAACAAATTCACTCACTTTTTATCTATCAACTTTATTCTTGGGCAAGAACTGTTTTATTTTGTTCTGTATAATTTCTTCTATATACCTACATTTCCCTACCATGTTTTAAGCTCTTTGGAGATTATAAAGGGGCTTCTTGCTGATTCTTTTCCTAGTATATAGTTTGCCATCTTAGTACATAATGTAAAAACAAAATTGACGTATGTTATCAACAGACAGTTAGCATTTTTATGGAGAAGGTACCATACTGTATGCTGCAGTTTATTTGAAGAAAGGAAAACAATAACCTTTAAATGGTTTAAAAGGCTAGTTGTGTAAGCTTTTATAAAGAAAGAAACAATAATTGGAGATAATATCTTCTAAGTTCCAAATAAGATTGTCAGGAAGTACACAAGCCACAAGGAATGAGTTGCCCTTCAGAGCTAGGGCAGTAGGACTGTCTTCCACACCTCTGCTCTGCTCCTGCAGGAGAAATCTTGAAGCACCCAGGCTTCTGTGAGGACCTTTGCTGGAGATGCAAAACCATGGGGTCACTTTCAAGTTCAAGAACTGACAGATTTATATAGTCACTATCTGAAGAAATAAGGCATTAGAAATAACACCAAACAGAAGGCAATTACGGCATTAAAAATCTTATTTATTTATTTTTAAAGGACAGTTGTTGACGTGAAGAAACAAGAGCATAACCCAGACCCTTAGCATCGGGGACGTGTGCCTTTCATTTATTTGTTTGTTTTTAGTTCTGTTTGTTTTCTGGAAAAAAGGAAGCATCAAAGGCTGAAGGAGACCGGTTGGAACACACTGATGTGAAGCATTTTTCTTACTGTAGTTTTGGATCCCCACACAAGGTGAAGGCCTTGGACTGAAAATGTGCAGTCTTGAGCCCTGAAGGGTTTGTGACTTTCTGATTCAGAGCCTCCTTGCCTGTGCCCCTTCCTCCTGGTCTAGGCTTCTTATCCTGTTAACCCAAGAAGCCTCGTATACCTGAGCTTGTTGAAGTGCCAGTCACCTGTGCTTGCTGGGGGTTACAGAATGTTACTGCGGAATGCTGACTGCCTGGAAAAAAAGTAGAAACCAGTAGTCCTTTTGGGATGGGTAGATGCTTCAACTTGAACTATCAACAGTTGTGGAAAGAGAAAAGTTAGGTGGGGCATGAATGCAGAGTTGCAGGCATCAATAACCTAAATTTTCATAGATATAACCTCTCTCTCTCTCCCTCTCTCTCTCTCTCTCTCTCTCTCTCTCTCGCTCTCGCTCTCTCTCTCTCTCCCGTCTCTTCCTCCCTCTACCACACCTCGCCCCTGTCTCCCTTCCTCAACCCCCATCCAGTGATCATCAAACCTAGGGATTTCTCCATGTGAACCGCATCTTTATTTCCAACTCAAGTTTTATAAACAATTATTCCATGCTTAATATTAATCATCCACCCACCCATTACTCATCTAGTCAGCATTTAATGACTCATATCAAGGTGTAAAGATGGGGAAGCAAGTGCAATAAAAGTTAAAAATAGAAATTACTAAGCATGATAGGACTGGAAATAAAGAATCTATAACTTTGCCAGAGGGAAAAGACCTCAGGATGTTTCACAGAGGATGTCATCTTTGAACTTGATCTTAAAAGATGCCTAACTCAAGGAAAGGGAGGACAGGCATTTCAGAAAGCAAAGAGTGAATGCTGAGTTATTTATGTTTGCATACGGGGATGCAGAAATCCATATTGCTTATTGATTCTGTAACCTAGTAAGAAAAAATAAACATGTGATTATGTTTTTATACATTAATGTTCCAAAACCTATCACTATTTGTTTAATTATATGCCAGAAAAATCAGACGATAAGGCTCAACAGAAACTTTGTTTAACAAAACAAAGCAAACAAACAAAAAACCCAGCATACATATTTGTAGAGACAGGTACAAATGGGGAATAAAAGGGATAGTTAAAGGTGTATTTCCACCCTTGCCTTAATTCTAGATTTGGAAGCATGTTTATCAATTAACTAATAAGAGGTCTTTAATCGAATTGAACAAGTAGTTAGTTAACTGATAGGAATCTCACATATTAATAAAAAAGTGAAGAGAATTTCATAATGAGTAAGTGGAACAGGGTCATTCTGCCTCTTTATCAGATTGGTATCAATTTCAATCTCCCCTTTGTTGGAATTTACAAGTCAGAAAAACTTCTGTTCAACGTGGAACAAAACCCAGCAACAAGTCTGCTAATTAACACACAGCACATGCTAAGAGAATGTGTTTCACTTTATCTGTCACATCTCCTCCAAGGAAGAAAACATGGCTCCAAGAGTCACACCAAGCTCAGCCTGAAGTTTCTGCCCTGGGATGATAAAGTAAGAACGTCTTGAGCATATATTTTACCACTGTGTGGATGATGCACTCCCAAACCCATTTGGTTTTGCTTGGCACTGATTCCTGAGGTGCCAGCACTGCGTAGATGTGGGTACAGGATGGAGAGGTTGTGTTTCCTCTTCATCACTGTGGACTCGATCAGGAAACATCTCCTCAAGCTTCTTTGCACAGTTCTCCTTGGTGAGCGACATCAGGTGGCCCGTGGACACACAAAACACTCGTGTCTTTTGCTCGCAGAGCTTGCTTCTACAGGCATAGTAAGCAAGCATTTTGCAAGGTTGACAGCCATAGACTGGACTGGAAGAAGCTTCACCAATGTGAGCATTCCAGGCACCACACAGAGAATACATGTAAGGATTTTTTTTTTTTTTTTTTTTTTTTTTTTGCTCCTTCTCTGGCTTTTATGAATTAAAAAAAGAAATGTAGTTTTAGGAATTCCTACTGACTTTGTACCACCAGCAAAGATAGGTAAGCAGTGCCCAGCACACAGAAACATGGACGAGATCCGATTCGAGATAACCGCAGAGCCTCTAGCAAGGCTAACCTGGAAACCTCTCTAATGTAATAGATAAGGTTGCTGGGCTCTCAGGGAGACACATTGTGCTGTTTGCTATTGATTGTGTTTTTGTGTTGGCATCTACGTATTTGGGTTTGTAATTCTAGGTGCTGATATCTGATCTTGTCTTTGTTAGATGGATGTTTTATTCATTGGTTTCCGTTGCCCTTCTCGTTCTTAGGAGGATGTGGTGGCTGTGTATTACTTGGTAGGGAATTCGGGGATTCTGCTAGGTATGGCCACTGTGGTTTGGGGTAAAATGTGTTTATAGGTATTGAGGACTGACACGCAGGAATGAGGATGGGCCAGAGTAGGACTAAAGGGGTCCGCAAGATAAAAGAAAGACTGGTTCACCTGACTCTGCTTAGTTCACTGAGAATGAGGGCAGAGAGTAAGGAGATGCCACACTGGGTAGTCTGCTACCCAGCTAGGCATGACACTGGGGATTGGATTTGGAGAACAGGTGGGAGAGTGAAGACCTGAAGCTCGCCTACCTGCTCTATTGTATTACCTGATTCTCCAGCGGGCTTGGCTGGAGGGTTCCCAGAGAATGCTGCTGGAGTTGAGGGCTGGGAAAGCAGGATGAGTAGGGGGAAGATTGGTGGAGAAGGACTACATGACCCAGTGGAGTTGGGGGCAGAGAGGAAGGAAAGGCCACATCAGATGGTCTGCTTCAGAGTGTAGGGCTGTCCTAGTGGGGGATTGGTTATGGAGCAGAGGAGGGAGGGGTGAAGATCCGCAGCTGGCTACTGGGTTCTCTAGTCTGAGTCTTGTATTTGTTTCTACCACACTGCTGAACTACTCTGAGTATTTAGGCATGGTTTAAAAAGATTAACAAATGTTTAAATTGTGCAGGAAGACTATGACGGTATGATTTCTTTAACACAGAAAATTCTGAGTGCTTTACCAATAGTCTGTTAGGTTTAATAAATGAATTCAATAAGAATACAGGATGCAAACCAACAAACAAAAATCAGCTTCTCAATCCCATTGAAAAGATGTGCAAAAACCTTATCCAACTTAACTAAAGAAGTGAATGATTTTTATACTGAAGACTATAAAATAGTGATGAAAGAAATTAAGATGGATATAAATAAGTGGAAAGATATCTCCTGGTCATGGATCGGTAGAACTAATGTCAAAATGTCATTACCACTTAAAGCAATCTATAGCTTTAATTTAATCTCTATTACAATTAAATGACTCTTTTCACAGGATAGGAAAGACAGCCCTAAAATTTGTAGACTCAGAAAACACCTAGGTAAAACATCTTAATAAGAGTGAAGCAATAGATATAGGTACTTCCTGAGTTGACTTACGAATATGTAGTAGTCAAGGTAGCATGGTAGCACCATAAAAATGGATGTATGTAGACATAAATGTCTCTCTCTCTCTCTCTCTCTCTCTCTCTCTCTCTCTTTGTGTGTGTGTGTGTGTGTACTTAATAGAACTCACTCACATGCATCCAATCAACTGTCAAGAGTTAACAACAGGGAGGTTTTACTCTCTTCAACAAATTTTATGAGAACATTGGAGAGCACATATGCATAATTTGAAGTCATAGTCCTACATGCTATACAATAACCAACTTAAACATCAGACATGGACCTATATCGCTCCTCAACTAAAACAAGACAGTTTTGTGACTTGGCTCTGGCCAGTGAAGCCCAGAAGGGAAGCAGGACTGAAGGATTTCTAAACAGAAATGGAAACAGCAAAGGGTGAAGGCCAACTACAGAAGACAGTAAGTAGTAAGTCAGACAGCAAAACACATGTGGAGCACATAGTACTCAATAAGAAAAAATCCACGTAATATATACTAAGTAAGGCATCTCAACAGACATTTTTCTGAAGATATACCAATGGTTTGTAAGTATAGAAAATAGACTTAACTTCAGTAATCATCAGGAAAATGGAAATAAAACCATTATCTCAAACTTGCTAGAACTGCCATTATCAAAAGCTGAAAAAAAAATTGATATAGAGGAAGAGAAAGAAAACTCATTATTTGTGAGTATGAGGCCTCTTAAAAAATGGTGGTCTAGGCATAGTGGTGCATGTTTCTAATTCCAGCACACAGGAAGCAGATTTCTGTGAGTTCAATGCCAGCATGGTCTACACAAAGAGTTTCAGGACAGCCGGAGAAACAGTGAGATGCTGTCTTAAAAAATAATTAAAAATGCTTTTACCATATGATTAATAATACCAATTCTATGTGTACAAAGAAATAAAATCAGTATCTTACAAGAGTAACTATACTTCTATGTTCTTTGTAGTATTAGCCTTACTGGCTATGATCTCGAAAGTCAGTCATTGGATGAATGGATAAATAAAATTTGGATTATAGAGGCAATGTAGAAATGATATCAAATCTTAGAAAGGAAAAGAATCTTGCAATGGATGAACTTGGAGGACAGAAATGTACTAAGCCAGGCACAGAAACAGACACTGCTTAGAATAATTTATTTGTGGTCAATACAAGTGTCTAAGGGTAGAAACAGAGAGCCTGGGATTGCTACCAGAAGTGTATTGGGTAATATTGGCCAAAAGCTGTAGACTTCAATGATATGATGAAGCACCTCTGTAAACCTAACTTACAGTATTGTAACTAGACAACAATGTGTTATCCACTTGAAATTTGCTAAAAGATAGATTTTATTTTCAATGTATCACATGAAAATACCTATGGAAGGTGATAGCTATGATAATTCTTTCATTATGGTAATTATTTTACAATGTGTATATCAAGACATCACTTTGTATATCTTAAATATATGCAATTTTTGCTAATTACATATCAACAGTTCTGGAAAGATGATGATGACGATAGTCATAGTGACGATGGTATTGTTCTCATACACAGTAGTGTTTGATAGTTCCTATCCTGTTTCTTTCTTCTTTTTGTTTTTAACTATTTTTAATTTAAAAAAGATGATACAATTCTTGATGGGTCATTGTCCTTATGAGAGGGAATTGCTGGGCTGTTTTTAAGGATCCACATCCACTCAACTGATATAAATCCACTTAGACACAAGTAGCCTTAGGAAAATCCAAAGTTTGAGCTAATTGGGTTGTATTGTATCTAAGATATTCAGATGAGGTATTGAAAACAAGACTTCAGAGTTTACCAAGGATACTAAAACTGGATGCTGAACAAATAATGAGGAATGAAACAATCAGACTCAAAAGCATTTGGGTTGTATAAGTAATTGGATCAGCAGATGGCAAATGCAGTTTGGTACAGGAAAATGTAAAATAGACTTGAAGCAAAAGAAACACACAAGAGAATGTGTGCTAAATGGAACAATCATCCAGAATGCTGACCAGGAAATGGAAGGGAGGGGCCATCATAAAGCACAAATCACAGCAACTCCTTGCTAGTGGCCAATTCTGGCATTTTACAGTCCCATCAGAAAGGATGCACATGCATCTTCTCTATCTGGGAACTGACTGTACCCTATGGGAACTGGCAGGGTCTTGAAATTTTCAATCATTTTACATCCCAGTTTTGTAAAGACATCTTTCCAAAACACCCTAAGGTTTTGCTTATTTTTCCTGCCCATTTTCTTCTTTGTTTAGGTTCATGCACATGATTCTATCATTACCTTTCTCAGACATTGCCGGAAGATTCGGAACAATGTTTCTAGGTTATTTACTAATTACCCTATATTTCACCTTGTCAGAAAATTCCCAAGAGGAGCCACTTAAGGGTATCATTTCCCCTTTGCCCCATTCCTGAAGATACAATGTAGTTTTGCAGGGGTTGGAGATCAACTGTTTGGTTCTAGGGAATTCTTGGGAATTACAGGTATGGAGCATGTGCTTGTGTTCGTGTGTGTGTGTGTGTGTGTGTGTGTGTGTGTGTGTGTGTAAGAATTTTCTGGTTAGTCCCTTTTAAATGGAAATGTCTGAATGTCTTCCACAAAGACTGACACAGTAATACCAAGGAAGAACTGACAGTGGCTGTAGAGCACATGATAGATCTACTATAGGTCATCTTGAGAGACATTTGGAAACTCAAGTGAGTGAAGAGGAAAAGCAGAAAGAACAGTCCCTGTTCCTCAGAGTGACTGATTAACTTGTCAATACCCACAGTACTCAAGCCTTCAAGTCTATGTGGAAAATGACAAACATAAATTCCATTGTGCTTGTCGGAGAACAAATGAAATAGTAGTGAAATTTTATTGTATACAAACACAAGCTAAGGTAAAAGCTAGCAAAAAAAAAAAGAAAGAAAGAAAGAAAGAAAGAAAGAAAGAAAGAAGGAAAAAGTAGCCCGTGAACTGCTCTGCTCCTGCAATACCATGCTTTTAAGTGGATGACTAAGGCAGCCATGGGCAGCTGGGCAGAGTCAGTGTTCCTTTTTATCTGTTGCCGCAGGAATTCTCACCCAGAGTTGATCTGTGTAACCAAGTAGGTACTGAAAGTAATAGGCGTTTTCTTTTGTGTATATTGAAACCATGCTAACAGAAGGTGACTAACCGTGTCCCCATGGTTTGGTTACTCGCAGGGAGCAACGTTTTGAATAGCAGTCTTCAGTGTTCAGATCTAGTTGCATACCCTATGGTCACTGATACTCAACTCCAGCTTTTGTTGTGGAGAATGAAAATGACTTCCCCTGGCCTGACAAGCACACAAGAATCACTCTTTCATCACCAACTACTGAGGTCTGTTTTTCATGTGCAGAGAGTAAAGCTAAAGTCTGTTTACAAATCATGACTAAGCCCATAGAGCAAAGTAGCCTGTGAAATCAATTCATCTTGTGAATGTGTGACGATGGCCACGACTCTTTTGTATTGAAATTCTGCATTAGTTAGGCAGTCTCATCTAGACTGTGACAGTTGAGTGAATTGAATTAAACAATGATAAAGCCTCAAACAATAGCAGTCAGTTAGACTGAGGCATCCGAAGACACTGTGCTCTGGAATGAGATTTACCACAACCTCAGCTGCACATGCGCAGCTGTGGACATGGCTACCATGTAATTAGCTGAGCAGTAAGTTAGGTGTTTAAAAATATTTTTTTCAGGTGCTTTTTTGTATTCATGATAGATTCCCAACACCAAAAAATCAATCTCAATCAAAGCAGCAACTGAGTTTATCATAAATTATCATGGAAAGGTTTTCTACTGAGTAGATGCTTAATTACTATCTAATTTGAATATTTTTGCATATTAATGAGAAATGGATGAAAATCATTTTTAGATTCTTAACTTCAGCTGAGAAACCCATGGAGATAATAACTCCTTTAAAAAAGACATGTGATTTCTGTTACTAAAGGAGATACTGATTTATTTTTTTCCAAAATTTACTGACTTGTTTTAAGGTGATGAATGGATTAGTATTTTGTCATTAATATACTATATCCAAATGAAAGACAACTCCATTACTTGACACCATAGCCCCTAGCTGCTTGCCAGCTAAGAAAAATGGAAAATAGATGAAAACCATGCTAAGGAAAAGTATAACCTTGCTTGGTCCTTCAGAGTTTCTAGATGCAGACGTTTGTGCATCCAGTTATGAATGTATTTTTATATCTTGTATTTTCTGGCCATATGAAATTCTATGTATATTTGTTTACAAGAGACATTTAGATCTAGAATATGCATCCAGAGCTGAAGGAAGAGATATACTCTTAAAATCACTGCTGTAGTCTACAAATGGGAAGAGTGACTGACAATTTCCTCCAGAGCCAGAAATTGTTGCTACCCAGAAGTCAAAGTCACTTTCATAAAGCACCCTTGAAATCTTTCTAGCATTACAAACAAAGGACAATATTTCTTATATTTTTATATACCTGGAGAAAGTAATTCAAAGAACAAATGATATCTCTCCTTCCATTTTTTTCCCCATTATCTCTTATTTTGTATGTAAACCCATTTGTGATATAAATTTAAGCTCTCTTCTTTTTTGCTCCACTTTGGACAGAATCTGCAACATACCAATGATTGTGTTAATCCAGCTGACTTTATCCAAGATTTACTGCGAACAAATGAAGACCAGTCATGATGAATTAAATAATATATATATTTTTATATTTTTGAAGTAAAACTTCATCCTAGGTGGGTACTATAAACAAAACATTAATTCTTATAGCCGTTTTAGCACAATATTGATTTAGAAAGGTCTCAGATGAACTGAAATGGTCTTAAATATATATTACTTGGCATTATATTTTACTATGGAAAGTCGGGAACATGGAACTTTATTCGGGCTCATAGGCTTTAAGGTATGATCGTGGAGTTTAATAGATATTTGATAATTATTTAACTCAATAGAAGAGTAAAGAGCAGGAGTTTACTTTCTGAGTCTGAAGGGCAGAACTCTAAACATACAAGCTAGCGTGATCCTGATATAGAAGTCAGTCCCAATCTTACTCTGTCATTTCATCTACCATCATGGTCAAGACCTATTGGATCAGAAAGAGAGAAGACTTTTCCAGTCAAGAGTAGTAGACTTTGGAAGTGGGAATGATAGTATGTCTTTCTGAGGAAAAGTCTGTAAAAGAGGCAAGCCATTTTAAAAAGAACTAAAAACCTTGATGCTTCCAATTGAGCCATATGCCAGGGTAACTCTCAGGATAAGAAATGAACTATATTTTTTATGCACAAAGTGGGATTTTAAAAAAATGAAATCAAGGCTGGCATTAGCATGAGCTGTCCACTCCCCCTCTCCTCCTTCTGGTCTCTTCCAGTCGTTTTTGCCAAAGTACTGAGAATGAAATATTGAGAGCCAAGGATATGGAAAGGAAGACAAAATAATGCTGGGAGAATTTTGGCGGAACTACATGCTTAACATACTGCACCATTTCTTTAATGTTTCAATAGTCCTGTGTCATCAGTCCGTAGCTTTCCTTTTCAGAGATTTACAATATATTTTGTATTTTCTTAATTAAGCTTTCCACACTGGAATTAATTGCTGTTGGATAGTAGGAATCTTTTGGGCTGATTTTCACCTTTAGCTAATGGAATGTAAGTCTATAGTCACCATTGAAATTATCAATCTTAGCATATTATATTTGTCCTCCATCTTCTAGATTATGAATATGCAGTGTGGCTGCAAGGTATTGTTATGGTATAAGATAACTGGCCTTGTGTGACTCATGAGTTTTTCCCCAGTAAGCTCTTTCCTGTGTGGAAAGTTATGGAATTTCATATAAAATTTGGAGCTCGCAAAGGTGTCTAAAGAACATCCAGAACATCCTTCTCTTCTCCTTCAAAACAGCTAAGCAAACATTAATTTCACTTGTCAAAACGATAATGTGCACATTATCTCTATGTTAGGAAACTCAATAAGCTTGCAGAAAATAATTCAGAAGTATTTAGATACCATTATCCCAAACTAAATGTTTTGGGGCTCTTGAAAACTTCATTAAGGAATTGGTATGAAATAGGAAAATAGCCCTGAGTGCAAAGTATGCACCCAGTACTGGTATCAGATTTTTAGAGATTAACACACACACAAATAGAATTAATTTCACATACATGCTGAAGCATATGAACGGTGTTATCTATTTTTTTTGTAGATGAGAATATTAAGGATTAATTGAGGTATCAGCTTGCTCTATGAATAATTTATTTAAATTTATAGCCCTACTTTCTATGTTGCTCAGAGTAGAAATGGAAATGCTAGAGGCAGGAAAATAGTGATCAAGTGAAGAACAGGGTCAGTAGAATACCATGTTCTTTTCTCAGCATGTGATTTTTATTTACCCAAGTTCTCCATGATATTGTTGCTTGTTTCTTTCTCCAGATTATCCCATTACCTGGATTACTAGTTCATAGTAGGCACAAAAGCATTCTCTGTTCTAGCTTTAGCTATATGGCTGTGCTCCTAATGTGACTCTGACAAGTGTCTCTTTAGTGCTCTGGAGCATCTACATTGCCTGTGCTGTTTACAAGTTCTTAATTTCTTAGACCTTTTCTATCATACTGGACAGATATTGCTCATTGTTGTTAATCACAACAGCTTAAATCAGGCAGGTGTCACTCAGATCCCAATTTTACCAAAGAATAAACAGAAGATCAGAAAACTCATGTGTCTTCCTCAAGTCTAGGAACTAGAATCTGTGGTTATTTTGTGTCTAGTTTCAGAGGCAGAGGTTCACTTGCCGCTTGAAGAAATGTCCCTCCTCAATCCAGACTCAGGGAAGCACCTGCAAGCTGTGCCACTTTGGTCAAAATACTTAATTATGTGAGCATTTGTTTTCTGTCTCCCTTTGTCAAGTGTGTCTAATGACACATTTTATTATTTTAAAATATATGATAAATAATGACAATAAAACACTTTTTTTCAGTATATTGCTAGCACAATTGTCATTGGGTTAAGGTGGATGGGTTGGTTCCATGAATACTCTGAATGGGTAGGCTAAGCTGAAATTAGGACTAGCTGCTTACAGGACTGTGGACCTATGGGGGTGGTCTTAAGGCAGAAGCTTTAGGTTGAAGAATTGCTTGCATCACCTGGTGAAGAGCTTGCTGGTGATTAAATCCATGAACACAAGTTTTGCCCTGGTTATTCACTGTGAAGAGGTGTGAATAACCACACCTTCACTGTGAACAGTGAAGAGTCAAGAGTGGAGGCTTCGTTTGTATACTGGGGGTCTTGTATGACTGTCTCTCCTTTTCTTTCTTGGAAAGAAAGACATTTTCTGCAATGCTTTATAGCTTTATAGCTGGACTTTCCAGACTATTTTACCATCCCAGCAAAGACATTTGCAATTATTTCTTTTCTACATTTCAGTCTGTACACCACTTTTAATAATATGGTAATAGGATGTAACAAAATTTGGTTCCTCGAAGTTGAGTTAACAAAAGTAACAGAATTGCTACATTACTTATACTTCTACCTTCACACAACATTTTTAACTTTATGTGGGACTATATGTGGTGAATTATGATAATTTTTATAAGTACTCTATTAATATTTTGTTAATTTTTAGTATAGTTCAACTACACTGCATTTTAGGTAACTCCCTATTCAGAGATAACATTTTTTAAAATAATGGCTTCTTTTCTATTTCTGATTTTGTCCTTTTAATGTAAATATATATTATGTATGGATAGTTCATTTCACACTGTGGTTCTTTATCAGCACAATACAAATAGCTCTGCAAACTTGTAGCATTTTTCTGTGAAGATCTTGAAATAAAAATAACCAACAGTAAATACCCAAACTACAGTTGCAGTTTTAAATATTTTATAATCCAATCAAATTGTTTGAGTAGTAATGCATTTAAATGTTGTTATGGAATCCCCTCCAGACGTTTTAAAATGGTTCCTCTCTTCTTCGGTTTGCTAGTTCTGAATTTCATAAGGAATGACAGTTTTTAATAATGGAGCATTTGACTTACAGAGCGGTGTTTCTTTTTGTATCTCAATATAATCTATAATTTTCTGGCTTGACTTTCAGAGGGACACAGCTACAAATTATCTTTTATTAATGAACATATATGCATATGTTGTCACTACTGTAATTAAAATGATCTTAAATGAGAAGTTTCACCTAAGTCATTTGGCATCTTTTTAGGTATTTAGAAGAAGTAATTTTACCTTAAGAAAAAAATACATCAGGCTGAAATTCTGTGTGAAAAAAATGCTTTTTGTAAATGCCTCAAAATAGATGCTATCCTTAATTAAATATAATGTGTTATTTGAGGCCATGTCTAGAACTAGTTGCAGTTTAAATTTTTTAAATCAATGGGTTAAAATAGAATTGTGAAAGGCTTTGATGACAAGGCTAATATTAACTGAAGGCTCACAATGTGCTAGGTTCTGGACTAAAACATGTCTCACAACTCATGCCACAGTTTTATAACACAATTTCCATTTTAAAAATAAAAATCCAAGACAAATAGAGGCTAAGAACCACAAATACCAAACCCTGAAATCTGGGCTTTCTGTCCTGAGCATCTCACGCATGTCAGGTGTTAGCATGCACTTACTTAATTGCACCCTAATGTAACCAATGGGGAAAGGATGCTCATTTAAATCAAATCGTCTTAACTGTTTGAAGCGTGAATATTTTATAAAATGGATTTGTATCTTAAAACATCACATTTACTCATCTCTTGTGTTTGACTTAGAGTGGAAAAAGTAATTTGACATCATCACCTCTCCTTGTTGGCATTTATGATTATTTGCTTCTACCTTAATATGATTCATTCAATTAATGGCTTAAAGTATGCTCACATATACGTACTGATAGATACTGCTAGAAAAGTATTTTATCTTTGAATTAAAAGATAAAAATGTATTTTATCTTTGAATCAACAGATGAGAAGAAAGAATAATAAGGGTTTGTGGAACCGAGTCTTACTAAAAGCAAGATCAGGCAAAAATGAACTTCACAGTTTGATAGCTTGATGTGAGTAATCCAGTTTGATATCTTAATATTCTATATGTTGTCTGAATTGTCACAGGGTTCAAAAGGCAGACCTGATTTGTGAAAATAACTTATTATAAAAAGCTAAGATCATTGACTAAATATACATCAAATGAACAAAAACACAGATGTGAACAGTAATGTGGAAGAATGCAAAAAGTGTTGGAAATATTTGGGTGCTATATAAGTTAGTAGAATGGGAATACTAAAAGGCGTGGACAGATAATACTCATGCCATTAACACACTGGGTGGACATACCTTGTCAGGCAGGTCATACGAAACATCATTCAACCTTTATACAAACTGTATACAATATATGCTTTTAATCAATTGAGTATTAACAACTCATATGTTTCAATGATCTATATAAGGTTAATTAATTGGAAAGAAATAGTGATTGGAAATAAATAACTTGCACATCAGGTCTTATAACATTTGGTTAAATGGTTGTAGCTGGTCAATTGGTAATGTATCTGTTTGGACTACTGTATCAACAAATAACGTTAAAACCATACACTGGGTGGTTTAAAAAACAAGCATACTCTTTACAGTTTTGGAGGCTAGAAAGTCCTAATTGGGGCTGACAGACTTGGTGTGAGATGAGTTTTCACTTTCATAAACGCATTTTTTTTCTTGGAGGATTCTCACATGGAAGAAGAATTAGAGATCTATGAAGTCCCTTTTAGGTGGGCACCAATCACATTTATGAGGGCTGCAGTCTTGTGATTATGTCTCAAAGGTACCATTTCCTATCAGCTCATTAGGGGTTAGAATTTCAACATAAAAATTTTTGGAGGACAGAAGTCTTTAGCTCACAATACGCCAGCAAGATAAATGTGTTTCCCTCTTTATCTAAAGGAATTACAAGTTTGAACGCTTGATTTTTCTCTGAATTTTCCAGCATAAGTTATTTGACTACCACAAAATATTCTTGTAACAAAACTCATCGCTCTTTAAGCAAATCACTAATATTTATTTAAGGCACAGGAGCCCTTTCTACACAACTTAGTGTTATAAATGTGAGATTCCCACCTCTTCTGAATTCCTTTCTGCTCCACGTTGAGCTTTGATCCAAGTTTTTAGGCCACATTTTTCATCTCAGCATTATTTCATTTATTCACTCTGTTCTTAAATTTTGATCCTGATTAGTTGAAAAATTCTTCGTTATGGAAATTTCCCATGCCCAATCCCTCTGATGGATTATAGCCCAAAATTCCATTTGACACATGAAACTTTTAAATGCATGTGCTGTTTTCTTATACTGACAGGCTTCATGCTGTGCCATCCAATCAATGCACAACCCCAGATGTCCAACTTATTTAGATAATTTACATAGTTTGTTCATTGAAGACCTAGGCCACATTTGCAGAGTTTTCTTTTCAGGAAAAGCCCTCATCTAACTCTTTGGCAATTCTTCTTGTATACAAATAAGATCTTAGACCTCTAATAAAAATTTGATTTGGAAACTACTTATTGTGTATTTAAGTCAGTTACTGCTAGACACTAGTAAACAAAGGCTGCATTTTCTTTATTTTGTATGTAAATCTAGCTGTTATATAAAACTTAAATAAACTCCTGTTTTAAGTTTTTCTTTATATTTAGCAAGTATGTACTTTGGTCTTGTTAGGTGTTGTCATTGGGTACTATTCTATGGGGGAAGAGTATGTCCCTTTCCATGAGCAGACTGGCTTACTCATGTAGTGTGTTACTTGACTGGGTCCTAGCATGAACAATAGCAAACATCTCCTGATTCCTTCTGGAGTAATTAGATCTGCTGTGACTTGACTTTCTGATTTGAGTCCAGTTTGCCTATAGTTAAGTGTTTATGGACTCTCCAACCATGTCCATAAACATTTGTGATTATCAGTGTAAACTACCTATGTTCAATAATGCATGTGCACTATATGAGTGTTCCTGCTGAGTTTCTCTGCATTTTGAATGTGTCTCTTTTTTTGCATCATAGTTTGGGCTTCTTTCAGCAAATCTTTAGGATAAAAACAAAAACAAACATTCAAACTACCTTGGTAGTTACATGGAAGATTCTCTTGGAGTTGCTGAGAAATGTGTGGCAATGGATGAGGTCTATTCAGAGTTGGTCTTTGCAGCTACTAGAATGCATCACCATCTGGATATCTACCCTGATTAGAATTCTACAGTCTTAGACTGGATACAGAAATGTACGTATTTTGAGAAGGTAGAAGTTATTGTATTTTCAAGCATGTATTCCATTAAACACTGGTTGCAAGATGCTATGAATAAGCAACATGTGTAGAGGTATGTATTGAATTCTTTGGGAATTGGCTATTCCCATAGCTGCCATACCACTATGTTACCAGTGAGCACATCTTGCTAGCAGGTCAGTGTTGGGCCATCCGGTCCAGCACTGTGTAAGACCACTGATTCCTTTTCCCCCTCAGGAACCTTTAGAGCATCTTCTGGCACTATGTAAGCCATTTATCAAGGAAAAAGTTTCCTGGTCATTTTGAGGTTGTTTTCTCCATGTCTGCTAGCAGTGAAATCTTGAGTTGTATAGTTTTAATTACTGTAAAGTTTCTCGAGACTTTTAGCCAATATTAATGTACTTTACTATAGAACTTAACTGTTTCTTTTTCTTGTTTTGTTAATGTATTTCTCATGTCATGTCAATATTATCTGTGTTCTTGTTTCTCAGAGTTTCCCAAACTTTGCATCTCTAATCTGTAGTATATTTGAGAATCTTAATTCAAATTATGTTATTAATACTATAAAATATTAATGACTATTGAGTTAAAGCTATGTCATCATACTCTTCCTCAGAGATATAAAACAGATATAGAAAAATAAAAAAAATCTCTAACTTTCTATGTTTGAAAAGTTAAAAAATAAATTCAAAATATATACCTCCCCCGAAAACCCCCTAGAGAGGCTTGTGCTGCCTGCTTCTTTCACTGGTTCTTAGAAGGGCATTTAGGGATAGACTTCATCCTCCCTGTTTAGAGCTCCTACAGACCCAAAATCAGCTCTCAGAGTTTTCATCCCAAGTTTGCATTAACTTTTGATGAGTAAGTATGACAACCATTGAGAACTCTCTCCAAGGCTCATTCAGAGTCATCTCCTTTTTTTTTCTTCAGGGAAGAATTGGGCATCTAGAGAAAGCTTAACTATCAATACCACAGCAACCAGGGGTAACTGGTGGCTTGTGTGTAGTAGGATAGGAGCAAATGTTTCTCTTAGTTTTTCTCCGATCGTATAAGGTCAGAAACATAAAATACAGACATAGAGAACTTATACAACAATCAAAAGTCAAATAATAAACAGAGGTGCCAAAGAGCAAATGCAGATGTGATTGATTATAGAAGCCACAGGCTTTCCGTGGTTTATTGTCTGCAAGTCTGTCTCCAAGATACTGAGGCACTCATTTCTCCCAGGGTATGAAAGGACTGGGATGCCAACGTGTCCACTTCCTTTCTCTGTATGTTTACCTGTATCTAAAATTAAGCATTGTGTTTTAGAATCATAACCAAGAAAAGAATTCCACTGGGGAGTCAAGATTCTGGTCACTCTGTTAGAATACACTGTACTCCCAGAGGCAACCTTACTTTGTGTGAAAATTACCATAGAGAAGAGATTTATTTAGGTAACACACAGAAATAGTGGCTTTTTTTTTTTTTTTTTTTTTTTTTGTAGAAAGTAGAGCAATGCTAGAATCTCTCTAAGATTGTTCTTGCTTGTTTGTCAGTGAGTGTATATAAGGTTGTTTTCAGACTCTCTTCCAAGGTTTAGATTCTGTGGACTTAGTTTACTTATGATGCTAATTATAAATGATTTGTCATTTTACTCTGGAATAAAACCTCGAGGTTCTTTTATAAGTGAACTTTGTGGGCGAAATGTTTTCCTTGTACTTTCTCATATAACTAAAATAACAGTACCAACAATGTTTTCATAGCACAAAGCTTCTGGGAAAATTTCAACAAAGCCAGCAGCCAGCAAAGGACAAAGGCCCTGATAAAACTATTCAGTGGGTCAATAATTTAACAAGTTCAGAAAGTGTGCAGTATCAGTTCTCACAGAAATCTGTAAGATAGATTTCTTCATTAAAAATCTATTAAGGGGTAGAAGGAATTTATTAAACAAATTATTAATATTTCAGGGCACTGCTAACTAGCAAATTAAAACAAAGATAAAATAGGAAAAGGAAAATATATTTCAAGATTAAAAATGAATTTCTACTTCACAGTGAATTTTACCAAAGGCTAATTATATCTCAAATATTTAAGTTTAGGAGTTTAATTTTTTTCCCTTTTCTGAATCATGAGGTAACAAGTAGTCCATGTTGTTTTTCCTTTTTTTTATCCAGTGCCTCTCTGAGTCATGTTTTTTTCTTTATAAGAAATAAAGCACACATGTATTACTGACATGAAGTACTTATATTGAATATTTCCCCCACAGTACAAATCATCAGAAATGATAGCAAGAAAGGCACATACTTTTCTTTCCTTTGTAATGGTGCCATGAGCCCTGATGACCTCCAATTTACTCTGGGTATTTTAGTTTCCAATTATAAGTGGGTGCTTTGTACTTTTAAATAGTGCTTTCTGAAGGTGTTGGGCATTTGGTATGTAAGTTGTGTTTGCATTATGGGAAGTCAAAAAGATAGAGTTTATAAACTGCGAGTTATAGTCTCATCAAAAACAACTCTGAGAAACTATTCTTTATTCCTTTTATTTCAGCCAAATATTTGGTTCAGTTAACTAAAACCCTATTAAATGCCATTTGGAATACAGTCTGCAGAACTTACGACAGTACAACATCATAAAAGCTTTTAAAGGTTTTATTAAGAGGATGTCATTTGTCATTTGAATATAGATATTTTTGAAAGATTGCTTATATATTCTGAAATAATGAAACCCGTTTCAGTTTTAATGATCTAGCCATGCATGCATGCCTGCATCTATCAAATATTTCTCAATCATACTTTCTGCTAAAATATTGCAAGTTTCTTGGAGGGAAACTACACAAAAATGGGACTATCTTTAAAAAAAATTGCCAGATCTGTCAAGAGACTAGATGGTCACAACTACTGACTTTTGCATTTGGTCAGTTGTACAATTATAATACTTGACAGAAAGTTATCTGTAGCAAGGGTTGCATGAATTTTAAGAAGCAGTGAGGCCTGGGGAAGGTATCGCTGATATGTAGACACCCCAGTACAGACAAGAAGATTCCATGATGGGATCACATGTGATGGTGGACTCCATTCTCAGGAGCCCTCTTGCTCCAGGCTGTGTCTTGAGAGTTCTGATTTCAGAGACTTCTGCACCACTTCCACCAGTTCCTTGAAAATCCTTTGGGTGCTAATTTCCATGTTACCAATTTCTCCAAAGTTTCACAGGACCTACATTGATAAAATTGCTCTCTGTGCTTTGCTTATCATGGCCTGAATCGGCTAGACTTTCCTTGGCCCTAGCTCTCTGATATAGACAGCACAGTACAGAAAGAGATGCAGATTTTGCCCAGGAATTTGAGACAGTACTACTGAAGGAGAACGAGGAAGACTTGCTAGAGAAAGAGACGTTTGGCTCATAAAGGAGTAGAAAACTGGGGTTTGCTGGGGTTGCTCCAGTGAGGAGCTTGTTCTAGGGTGGAAAACATGGAGAGCATGTAAACCACAGACATGGGGATCCAGTTTCAGCCTGGAGACTGCAGAGCTCACTAGCTAGGTTTGGAGGAAGCCTTGGAGGCTAAACTGTTGTGCTCAAAAAGGAGAGCTGTTTACAAGTTGAGAATAGATTGTGATAGCACTCTTTGAAAATAACCTTGCAGGAGATACAGTGAATTGGTGTTTAGGGATAGAAAACCATTGTGATCATCACAGGGATGTTCCTACGCAGGCTTGTGACAACTTTTCAGATACATTAGAGGCGAGTGAAACATTAAATGTGGGGTGAGGGGGAGAAATGAAACCTGAAGGTCCCTTTCAGTTCTGAGTTCAAAAAGTAAGGTTGAGCAGTGATGTGTGTTGGTTTTATGACTACTTACAGTGACCTTGAGTGAGTGAGTTCTGCAAGTGTCCCATGGGTTTTGTAATCCTTAAAAATGAATAATATTTTAACATGTTAATGGGAGATTTAAATAGAAAACACATGTGAAGCCCTTACTGCAGTACATCTCACAGGAAAACTCCAACAAATGCTTGCCTACACTGCTCAATTTCTTGACATAGCAATGCTAAAATGAAAGGAAAGGAAAAAGGTTTTGCAGAAATGTAGGGCCGAAGTGGAAGTCTTAGCAGTAGCAAACTCATTAATTGCAGGTGGATGTAGGGCAGAGGACCCAGAGAAACGAACAGAACCTCAGAGTTAGTGAGGAGTAACTGGGAGCCTGCAGGTTCAGCAGCGTCTTCAAATTAGAAAGGGAAGTTTCCTTGTCCCCAAATAAGATTCTTTCTGAATTTTCAGAATTGACATAAGTTTTTAAAACTTAAATTTATGAACCAAAATATGTTTTTCTGAGAAGAATTATTTTTAAATTCTCTGCTTCTAATTTAAGAAAAGACGAAATTTGACTTTTTTCCAGTGAGGTAGAAATCTTCGATAAACCTGTGATCTTTCCACAAGCCTTAGACTGCTGAACTTGGTGCAACAGCATAGACTAGTGGTGGGAAAGAAGATTGTAACAGGGAGGTGTGGGTATCACTTTCTCTAGAACCCATCCTGGATTTTAAGCTACACATAAGCAGTAGCAGCAGACTATTAAACTTGTTTGAGGTATGAATATTTTAATAATCCAATTCTTGTTTATTAATGATTAGAACATTTGAACAACACAATTTCTCTTCTCTTTTGACCATTGAAATAAGTATCTTCACAGTAATAATGATCGTGTATTCAAATGTAAGAAGGTGTCTCCCTTCATCTAACTGAAGAATGCAGCTGACCTAAAGGAGCTGTGAATTACATGCTTTCACAGTGCGGGGAATAAATGTGTGATTTTCTTGCACCAATTCTCTTTATCCATTCAAGAGCAGCACATCAACCAACAATCATGTACATATAACAGAGACACCATGGAAAGACATGGTCTTAACTGAAATCTACATTCTGAACTTATAAATTAATAACTATTGCTACAATTTTTACAGTATCTACAAAATAAATAAATATTGTATTACATATCCAAACAGCCATGTAAAAAGATGAAGAAGTTAATTAAACTCCTTTGAGGGAAAAATCTCTGCAAGATTTAGAGCTCAGGAGATTGCCAGGAAGAGACTGAGCAAGCATTCAATAAGCAGTTGAACAAATTCATATATGTAAGCAAATAAACTACTAAAATCTTGGGTTGATTGAAAATAACCACTATGTTCTATTTCTTATGGTTTTTCTGTGGGCTAAAATTTGAAAAACATCTCAATTTGGAGGTTGTCAGTCATGTCTCCTGGGGAGCAACAGCTGATGTCAAAGCAAGAGATGGAGGTTGAGTTCCTGTAGGAAGCCAGAACTTCTCTCTCTTATGTGATCTTGTGGCTTCAGAAAGTGCTTTCTCCTTTGTATCAGCTTAGGTTTCCTTATGTCACAGTGTTCTCAGATTTCTTTTGTTTTAAAGATTCTATTTTATTTTTAAAATTTTGTGTGCTTGCATGTGTGTGTGTGTGCATGTGTGTGTGTGTGTGTGTGTGTGTGTGTGTGTATGTGTGTTCATGTGAGCACAAGTGCTAGCAGAGGACAAAGGAGGACAGAATTTTGTCCTCTGGTGATGGAATTACAGACAGGTGACTCAGTCAGCCTGATGCTGGAAACCAAACTGGAGTCTTCTGCCAAAACTGAGCCATATCTCAAGTACATAGTCTCAGACGTCTTAGAAGGCTGCAAGAATGGGTATTTCACTAAAGAAAACCACATGGCTTGATCAGTAGAGCACTTCTGCTACGCCCTATTGGTCAATGTCTATTCTCAAATTAGAAAAAAAATATAGACTTTGTCTCTCCATAGAAGTACAGTCAAAGGCACTTTTAAGAAGTGAATTTTACGAGTAGAAGCATTTTTAGATAAGCTGTGGGAATTACAGCTGCTAAAGTGAGTTTAGTATTTGTTCAAAAGGTGAAGATTGTAAGTTTCTTATATTTCTTATTGCCTTTTTAAAAATTAGAATACTACATACCACAGAAAGATGCTAAGTCCTTCCCAGCCTGATAAAGGGCTTTCTAAACTTAAATCATTCAAAATGTAAAACCCCTGTTTAGAATACATTTGATTATATGTTCAGCATCTTCCAATCAAAGAACCATCTACTTAGGCCACTATTATGGCAAGCATTTAATCTATCAGACTTACTTGTTAGCTTAATATAATAAAAACAATAGCAACAACATCAAGGATCAAGCTCCCCATATGTATAATTTATTTTTCTTTTAATGAGCTAACAAGTTCCCTGGAGATACTACAGAATTAAGTCTTAGGTGACCAGGAATACATCTCATTGTGCTGCATGAAGGGTCCAACCAGAGAGGCGGTTTTACATTGAATGCAAAGAAGCTCTTGATGCGAGATGCTTCGGAGGTAGAAAACTTTTTTGGGCATATACAATACCACTTGGTGCATTTATGCAAAGTAAATCATCTTTCACTTTAGATACTTGTGTACAAGGAGAATGTAGAACATTTAGAAACTGGCCTTCCTACTGTGTAAAAAGCATGGTGGTAACTGTCTTCTATTTGTCTGTTGAGTCTTTCTGGGGACTTACATGTGTTCCAGGAATATCTTCTGACTTCTGGAGTGTGCAATTCACAAAGCAAAGTGTCCAGTCCCACATCATGGGGTTATTATTGCCAATGAAAAGGGTACAGCAATGTGATTTTGAAGTGGACTTCATCATATACCAAATAATAAACATGCATTTTTGAAAAACTAACTTGATATTTTATTTCTTAAAATTAACTTTCTCATGCAAAACTTAAATGCTTGTATATACCACTATCCAATTAGAGTTTGTGGATGAGTTAACAAAGCAAAGAGGAAGTACTTTCTTCCGATCCCTTCTGTGATTGTTGGTGTGGAAAAATGAAACATCATTCTGAAGATGTCTGAAGAGAAACAGGGATGACACATAAAACCAACCATTTCAAGCACACACTGATGTATAATAAGGTATAGTGCTACCGGTGGAGCCTGAGGGTTCTTTGATGCTTTTATTTTCAGGATGCTTTTGTGTGTTGCAATACCTTGTAGCATTGCAAGAAGTTATAACTCGGCATCTAACACCTGAAAAATACCAATTCAGTTCATTCATCTCCTTCATGGGTTCTGAGCTGCTGCATGCAGACCTGGGGAAAACATTTTTCTCTCTTTCTGCCATATATCTTGCTTTGTTTTAGCTACCTCAATAACTCTGTCTTTGTGTTGCACTGTGGAAGGCATAGGCATTAAATGAGTTCACAACAATCATTTTCTATCGGCGTCCCAGGAAAGTATCTCAGTATTTTCTTGAAGACATGTGGGAAATCTTACCATTTATGAAATTTAGGTAGAATATCCATGATGGTTTAGCTAAAAAAAAAAATCAAAATCTGATCCCTTTTTGGGATCACAACAACATTCTTGGGTGAAGAGAAAGCTGAATATAGACAATGGGGTAAAATAAAACTGTAATTGAAGTCCATCACTTCTGCTAGCTCCTCCGTTTGTGTTGCTTTGACACTGTGCTCACATGGACAGGATGCAGGGGAGGGGTGATTTTCCTGGTTCTTGACCCTTCTAATTCTGAGTGAAACAAAGGAGTTACGTAATGAAGACTCAACAAGCAATTCTACACATTTGTCTTTTGGAATGCCAGATTTGAAGAAAGAAGAATCAGGATGTACAAAATAATAATATTAAAAGTGAGCTTTGTCTATAGTTAATCTTTTTATTATTATTTGAGATTTGGTTCTACTTGAGTTGACTTGTATTCTAAAACGTCACTTAATCCTTACCAAAATATTGTTATGTCTATCAAGTACAGATTTAATTTGTTCTGTCATTGCATTAACAATTGAGTTCAAAAGTGCCTTCACTCATTTTGCTGTCATATGAGAGAGGAGTTTTATAAACCATTGAATTGTAATTTCAAAATCCTACCTAGTGAACTGAAAAAGTAGAGTTTGGAGTTTGCTTTTACTTGATGAAATATAACTTAGCATTTTTTATATAATCAAAAGAAAATAGCCACAAATTGAAATTGTGACAATTCTAACATTTAGTTGATAAAATGCTTGAATACATTATTAAATTCAATAATTCTTGGAAACAAAAGGTACAAACCTTACTATTTGAAGTAGTACTATACAAATGTGTGTGTGTGTGTGTGTGTGTGTGTATATATATATATATATATACATTTATATATAATGTATATATTGAGAACATACATAATATATACACAGAATAGTTTATATTTGGTATTTTCAAAACTTTCTCTTTCTCATCAGTGTCTTCTATCCAGAATTTGTATTATGTGTACTTTCTAATATGAACACTTCTGTTTGTATCTCATCCATGTTGAACTGTCACATGTTACCCATTGTTTTAGTAACATCTCCCAGTGAATGCAGCCTCCCCCAAAGTTCTTATTCAACCAATTTTATGTCAGCAAATCAGTAGAAGCTGATCACCTTGCTTTTTGAACATCACAGAGTTGGTGTCTTGTTTTGTGCTTCTGTTCTGGGATTGGCCTCCACCATTGCCAACAGCCTAATAAAAGCACACTTGCTTACACAAAATCTTCTGCAGTACAACAGCACAAGTACTGCTGGTGTCACTGTCAAACTGTCCCCAATATGTAAAATAAAGTCACAAAACGTGTGAAATCCAAGCCTATCCTTTAAAAAGAAAAGATTCATTAGTAACACCAGTGTTAAATTTAAAACTTTTTCTGCCCTTCAGTGATAAATTTTTAGGAGTATAGGATAGATGAGTCACCAGAAAGGCAAGGTTTGGGGGTAATAGAAAAATCTACTGATTAAGTGTAAATATTATTTTCTTATATACATATCACACAAGCACACACACACACACACACACACAGAGACACACACACACACACACACACAGAGAGAGAGAGAGAGAGAGAGAGAGAGAGAGAGAGAGAGAGAAACAGGCACATGTATAGCCAAGAGCTTTTTCATACTCAGTCTTCATCGTAAATCAGCCAACATCTTGGATGGAATGATTTTCAGCGACCCGGTTTGGATAAAACTTGATTTTAAAAAGAGGAATTAAAAGTTAATGAATTAATTTTTGTTGTGTGTATGATATGAGTGCATAAATGCAGGGTTTTGTATGGATGCCAGAGGACAATTCTTGACAGTTGTTTTTCACAGTCCACTTGTACGCTGGAACTCAGGTTCCCAGGATTATCCACTCATTATCCAAAGAGCCATCTCACCAGCTCTCAGAAGGTAATAAAGATAATAACCGAAAGATAGAATGTCCATACATTCCTACCTACCAGTGTTTTTTTCTGACCATTCTGTGTGTATGTGTGTGTGTCACATATGTCATATGTGATAGTGAAATTACCACTATTTGGGAGGTTATGTGTATTAAATGCATTTTGACTTAGGACATTTTTACCTTATGATGGTTTAATCAAGGTATAAGCTCATCTTAAAAGGACAATCGTGTTTATCTTTAAAGCTTTCTTAAAACATAGTGAGCACTTTGCTAGGCAATGATTCATTATTTCTTTTTGTTTACAATGCATAGCTTCAGAATGATCTTTCCACATTGCTATATTTGCTTAAGTTCAATATTGCCATCTATGATAATTTCATGGACAATTTCAGGGTTCTACTTATGACTTGGGTAGCTCTGACTGAGATAACTGCCATGTAACTTAAAAGATTTTCATGTCATTATGATGATGACCTGCTATAAACAAAATTTCCAAAACTTCAATATACTTAATGTATTAATAATAAAGAAAAGTGTGGTTTGTAAGTAGAGAGTCAGGATGAGTGAGAGCTAAGCTAATGACAGGGAAGGATGGCAGATTGTGGCTGGGGTAAAGGTAGGTGATACAATGAGGGATACATTAAATTTTTAGGGTAAGACCGCTGGTAGATTTGAAAAGACATAGCATAGATGGTATTCTACATGCTTCCCCATTATTTCCCAATTGTATTTCTACCAAACTCGGTATGGAAGAGACATCCATTTTCTTGTACTCAATCCTTCATTGTTCTGAAGATGAAGGCAAGGCACCATGTGTGGTGGACTTTGGATTCTATAACTTCAGTGGTAGAACATGGCTACTTCCTTCCAAGTTCCAAGGTCGTTGGCTAACATGACTTCTAAATCTCCCTTCCACAAATTAAGATGGTTTTAGTGAAAACAATGGAGGGGTTGAGAGTGCCATCTTAATTGACTGATGTATTATCCAGTAACCCCATTTCAGTTATCACCTGATACATTTGTATTTCCATGTTGTGCCTGTCCTCGGGGCTGCACTTCTATCTAATTTAACCCAACCTACAGCCTCAGGAGTGATTCCTTTAATTCCAAAATCCAAGTGATTCCCAAGAATAGAAAATAGTCTTTCCACTATGAAAATTCTTTGAGAACAAAAATCTTATGGTAACGGTTGTGGTGATGTGATGTCTCTCCTTCCCGTTAATCCAGACTCCTTTGATGGCTTTTTGCTTCTGGTAGGTCTGCACATTAAGCAGTCATTTTCCTTGTTGACATGTTTCATTATCATGTCCGTGAGATAGAAAAGGTGCAGTGTGTGCTGTCACATTCAGCCTTTGTGCCACTCATGTACCAGAACTTGCATCATGGATTCACTATTCACTATTCATAGTGCACACAGATCCTCCAGTCCATGAAAACTAAACATGTGTACCACAGTCTAGTGTCCTTCTCAAAACATTCTCTCTCCTCCCCAGAAGGGGCAAGTTCAAGTGCTAGATTTAGAAATTCTATGCTGTCTATTGCCTGCATTGGTTCTAGAAGAGGTCCAGTACATATTTACAGAACTTAAATACATATTATTTATGTCACAATGCAAGCTCATCTATTGTGCTAAGTAAGGCAAGGCAGTCAGAAAAGTCTCTGCATGATATCACCTATATGGAGAATCTAAGGGAAAAAATTCAAACACATAGAATCATGATCTGTTCTTTTGACTGGGTTGTGAGTTGGGTAGAGGATAGGTACAAAGATGTAATTGTGTAGGATAAACAAGTCCAGAGGCCTCCTGTTGTTAATAATATTCTATTATAATATAATTGTACAGTATTGTTAACTAAAATATTATAGAGTAGCTTGTAAATACTTGGCCACATGTACAAAAGATATGAGATGTGATTATCATCATATATATATATATATATTCTACCTATCTACCTAGCTATAATCTATCATATCATCATCACCACCACCAGCATCATCTATCTATCTCTAACATACTATCACATTATAAGCCTTAAATTCACATGACAATTTCCTTATATACTCTTTGGGGCAAGGAATAAACCACAGTACATCTTATATAATACAGCAGTGGCAAGTTTTGAATGCAGTTTTATTTTGCATATTTGCTTTGATAAATTCTTTCTATAAAAGGTCAGATCTCTTACTTGCTCAGAGTCTTATAGGACTCTGGCAGGTCCTCAGTGGCTCTGAGATTCCCTTGCTAAGTCACTATGCAGTGCTGGTTTGTGCAGGGTTGTGATATCTCATGGGGAAAGACAGCATTTGTCCAGTTGGCTTCCTTGTAGGACTGACTGAAAGGGCAGCAATGTGGCACTTGTTAATTTTTAAAAAATGGAAGTAAGGGGGGCTTTTAATTGTACAGGAAATTTAATTAGATTTAGGCTAATTAAATTCATTTTTTATGTTAACATGTTCACAAATATTATTGCATCTCGTTTGATTTCATTCTTCTAGCCTTACTGAACAATATTCAGTAGTAGTTTCTGATTACAATAAGTTCATTATGAAGATAAGGTGGAATTAGTGCAGAAGCTCAGCTGGTTGAAGAGGTCTGTACTTTAATTACTGCAGAGGGTGTGCATATTAATTACAACACAAGTGATATTTACTGTACCTCAGGAACATATGACAGGGTAAAGATACTGACGGCACGAGCTAATAAACTCAGTATGATAATGAGGAGGAAAGACCATAAAAATAGAAGGAAATAAAATTATTCATAAAGTATATTGATCCCAAAGTAAAGACATTAAGCTCTGATGAAGGGCAGCAAAAGGGAAGCTCTTCACTTTATCAAACAAATAAGCAAAGTAGAGAAATGTTAGCAGGGAGACAGATTGTCATTATACCGGTCACGTGCTCATACTCCCGAGAGTACACAGGAGCCATAAAATGGGAGATTTTTAATAAATCAGCATAAAGCCATACTGTCACCTGCAGGAGCTGAGGTGGCAATGGCTAAGGAAGCTCCTACCCTCTCAAGTCAGATAAATGGGAAAGAGCCATACATGGAAAATTTGGTTTAAGAGAAACTTTTATTCCTGGGAAAGCATGACTTACCTAAGGATGCTGGGATTCTTACTCTCAGCTGCAACCCCAAAGCTATTACCACATTCCCTCTGAGTTTGAAAGTGTTATGATTTTGAGATTGTGGTAGGCTTTGGTTGTGTATCTTCTCTCAGGAAGTGCTTAAGGGTGACATGAATGATCTAAAAACCTGAAGGAAAGCTCAGATTTCTTCTGTAGTCTTTGAATTTGAAGGTTGGGTTTTATTGTATTGTGTGTCTTCTGGGCCTTTGAAAATGGATGGTCATTTTTCATAGTTAGTCCACTGATTAACATTTACAAACAAGCACAGTCTAAGAAACCAACAGCCAAAATGCCCAATTTTATTTTATATCAAATAATTGATATATACCAATATAGTAATTTTTGTAAGGACTTGTCATTTGGGGATTAGTCAAAATCTGCCACAAACTGTGATAATGGTTGATTTCAAATGAAAGAAAGTATGTATTTTGCCTGCGTTGATATATCAGTTAAAAAATGAGGTTGGTGATCATATCCTTAGGGCTGTATTATTTGTAAAGTGTGTGTGTGTACATATATGTGTGAACTGTGATTTTAATATATATATATATATTTATATATATATGATACTTATGACAAATACATATGGAGAGGTATGACTTTAAATATTTTTATCACAAGATATGCACTTAAAAAAAAATGAGAATGACAAAGAAAATAAAGACTTTAGAGAACATGGCAAATGAGGTATATATAGGGGACCATATGATCTAGATCTGTGATTTGGTGGCATAATTATAATTACTTGGAGAGAAAAAAATGTAGTTATTCTTTTTTTTCAATAAAATCCTTAAAGTCATGAACTGAGAAGATTAGACAGTGAGAAGATTAGACACTGACTAAAATGATGGCAACTCTCAGTTTGCAACTTGAAAAAGACAAAAGGAAGAATGAATTGTTACAAATCTGAAGTGTTTTAAGTTTTGTATTTTGGGGTAGATGAGGGATGACTGGACATGATTCTGATCTGATCGAGGAGGGGTTGTTCTCTTTTATTTCCTCTTTCTCACTGCTCTGTTCAGGTCCTTACTCCATATTTCCTAGAATCTCCTTCCGAAGTTAGCAACGCTCTATTTTGAGGTGATTTGCTCACTTTAAGGTGAAACATTCTCAAGTGTGCTTTATTTTAACTGATCAGTGTTTATTGTAAGCTTAGAGGGTATAATTTGGCTTTTGGTAAAGAAATTATGATTAAGAAACGGGACCTACTTGGAATTACTGGAATCCATCTCATGATTCTGAATATAGTCTATAAAGGCCCAGAAGAGCCAGAATATGCATTAAGAGGTGGTATGAGTCTTATGAAAATTCCTGGTGTGCATTAGACTATTGTCACCAATATATATAACATTATCATGACACCAAGGCTGGAGGACCGTGTAGTGTCTCAGACATGGTGGTAGGTCACAACAAAGGAATGTCGAAAGGATGAATGAGCAATACTTACATGACTGAGCAGATCCACTCTGGATGGTGGTTCTTCAGGCCATGATTCTGTTTCCTCTGAGCTAGACCTTGTCTCAACTTTCCTACGACTTCACCTTCCCTACTTCATCACAATTGCTTTCTCATCTTCTGAGGTCCACACGATAGCCATCATGGATCCATATGACCTAGTGGCTAGGTCCCTGTGCCATGTTTGGATGTGATGTAAGTGATAATGGGAGATTGTGTGACCTGAGCCAAAGTATGGACCATTGAGCTGTCTACAGATCATATTTTAGGAAGTCTAAATTGTTTTGGGATAAATATAAATTTATTTAGCAACGTTCAATGATCAAGATGTTAAGGTTGCTCCTGTCTAAAGGAAATACAGGGACAAAGAGTGGAGCAGAGACTGAAGGAAAGGCCATCCAGAGACTACCTCAACTGGGGATCCATCCCATGTGCAGACACCAAACTCAGACACTATTGTAGATGCCAAGAAGCACTTGCTGAGAGGAGCCTGATACAGCTGAGCCTGACCAATACAGATGCAAATGCATGAAGACTGCCATCAAACTGAGCACAGGGACCCCAAATGAGGAGCTAGGGCAGGGACTGAAGGAGCTGAAGAAGTTTGCAACCTCATAGGAAGAACAACATTCTCAACCAACCAGACCCTGCAGCGCTCCCAAGGACTAAACCACTGACCAAAGAACACACATGGAAGGACCCATGGCTCCAGCTGCATATGTAGCAGAGGATGGCCATATCTAGCATCAGTGGGAGGGAAGGCCCTTGTTCTTATGAAGGCTCAATGCCCCAGTGTGGGGGAATGCTAGGGCAATAAGGTAGGAGTGGATGAGTCTGGGAGCACCCTCATAGAAACAGGGAGGATGGAGGATGGGATGAGGGGTTTGTGGAGGAGAAACCAGAAAGGAGGATAACATTTGAAATGTAAATAAATAAAATAACCAAAAATAAAAAGATGTTAGAGTAGAGATTTTTTGCTTTGTTTATTCTGGTATTTTGTTTATTCTGGTATTTGGAAACAAGAAAGGGGGTTAGTTGCACACCACGAACAAGTACTCAGGCCTTGGGGAATGCAAGTCCACCTCTATGTCTCATCAGGTGGGCTTTAGTCTACTTACTAGCACTGAAGACTGAGAACCTTGGGAAAACAGGGTGGCACTGCATTTAAAATTTGTGGTGAGAATAATTCTGATTTTCTACTCGGGCTTTCTGTGGTCATGGTTACTGATTGTTCTTATTCTTTATAAGCTCACCTAGCTTTGCACATCTCATTGCTTTTAGCTCTTTTTCCTTTCTCACATACATTTCTTCACTGATCTATAGCTGATTGTTGACCATCAATGCTCAGCCTCCTCCTATTTAATTTGGCTCTAAAGTCTCTTTCTGCAAGTAAAGCTTTCTCTTGCCCATGTTCTTACTTTCGTGGCTAAATTTTAAACTTGACATTCTGGGACTGATCCTTCCCTCTATATCAGAAAAGACTGGAGTCTGAGAAACTGGTTTGGGTGGAATTAGTTAACATATACAAAAGGAACAAAGTCTTTATCTTCCCTCGTTTATATTTTTCCATGAGTGGATAATAGATGATGCTTAATTCAACATCAAACAGACGTGGGTTCTGATGTTTATACATATTTGCAGGAAATGAAGACTTTAGACAGTGAAATCTGAATGGAATAAAATGGGTCAAGTTTAAGAGTAATAGTTTCTAACATAAAGTTTACACAATGATTATCTTAAGTTTGGCATAGGCATATGGATAATCTTATTTCAGAAGAGATAAAATATGAAGATTTAAGCCAAATAAGTGAACTTCAACATATGTATATTACAGGCACCTGCGAAATCCTTATTTCAAGTACATGGAAAATGTCATTGATTTTCATTGCAAGGAGCAAAATCTATGACAAGTCCCCAATGTGCTTGAACCTCTGTACAGTTTAATCCTTTAAGAACTTCAAACTCTAAGTCATTTCACATATTAAAATTTTTAGAAGGTTATGCTTCAGTTATAACAAATTTATATTTGTGTATGCTGGTAATTAGAAAAAAAGTATTTTGTAAAAATCCAAGGAAGTAAGATTGAATAGATAATTAAAAATTGCAACATTCTAATCAATAAATGAGATGGATATGATTGTTCTTGCCCATTCTGCTTCTTAGACCATGTAAATCTTCATCAATTTCTTTCTTTTGTTTCTTCAAGATTGAATTTTAGATGCATCACCACAAAGGAGGAATCAGAATCCCTTTCCTGCAATCTCAGGTTATGCAGATCCAGAATGTATTAAAATAATAATTCATTGAGTAACCTCACAGATGCATCATAAAATAGTAGTAATGGCAATCAAGAACAGAAACACCAGGCAGTGAAGGAGAATTTAGAAAGCTCATGGAAAGGATCAAACTGACCACCATCACCAGAAACTCCATGGAAGAGAGTTGGCATTCTGCCTGTCACGTGATTCAGTAGTAGCAAATATCAAAGCAAAAATGTTTGATTTTATTTGGAAAGGATCATTTCTTTGGTTACCATTTTCCCCAGCAAAATCTATACCCTCTGTTCCCTCATTCCTGTTACAATTAGTCATTACCTACTGTTGCTAGGGCTTTGTTGGCAGTTCAGAACCACAATCTGTTGCCTGTAACAGATCGATTCTTTCAGTCCACAGACTCATTCCTGAATCCATCTCAAATGAACACACACACAAATATACATGTGTGCACACACATGCACACACAAACACACATGCACACACATGCACATAAAATACACATGCACCCATGTACACACACATACACACAAGTCCATGTTCACTTATTCTGGCTAAAGTGACAGAACATTCTCTTAAGGAAATGCTCTTAAAGAGGCTATTAGCCAACCTTCTTGTATGTGAAGCATGTGAAATACGTCCACCCTCATAGAAAGGGTTCTGACTCTATCCATGTGGACTGTGAGACCTGATGAATGTTTGTTTACTGCCATTGCTTTCACAGGAGACAATTTTGATGCCCATTTGAGTTAGAAAAGAGTAGTTGCTGCTGAGCTCATGGAAGAGCATTTGTAGAAACCCCGTTGTTTATACACACACACACATAGATGTGTACATAGCACTGAGCCTAAGTAATCCCACTAAGACTCACACTGCTCGGGTGTTTCAGCAAAAGAAATTATAGCTTTGCTGCAATCAAGTTAACAGTCAGAGCAAAATATATGCTTCGTAGCCCTTCAAATCAAATTTTATGCATATATATATATATATATATATATATATATATATATATATGGTATGTATTTTGAAGTGATACGTATGCTGAAATTTCTCCTCACTTAAAACCATGTTGTATAATTGATTGGAAGTTACTCTCATCACAGCCTATTTTTGCAGCAAAGCAGAGACTATTTGAGATGCTAGTGACTTCTTTTTTTCATTTTTCTTAAATGCTTTATTGCAAGGAAAGGAAAAGAAAGCTAGCTATTAGAGAGAAGCTATTATTCATTGTTGTTTTGTCCCGAACAATGCTGAATTAAATGACATTGCAGCATGGTAAGGAAAATAACATACACACACACCAAAAAACCACAGAGCATTTAGCTTTGGGTATCTCTGTAACTGGGTTCTGAGAACTCTTGGTGAATCTATCAATCCCTTGCCCTGCCTCCGGACACACTCATGCACACAGACATTTGAACACATGTGAATGACACATTAAAAACATGTAGTGCCTTGACTATCTTATCTTAGAAATCAGAGGAACAGCTTGTTTCATAACACTTACAAACTGGTCCTCTTGGTAATAAAACCTGGGGTTACCAAATAGGCAAATTTAGAAAAATGCAATGGCATTTGAGGAAATACTACTGAAGCAAGAGGTGGATAGCTCATTGTGTGCTGAAATGTCTGTGAAAATGCTCCTGGTCAGCAGCTATCAATCTCAAACGCTGGAGCTGCTCCTTCTTTGGGGTGTGTTTCCATGTGAGATTTTAAAGAGGGTATCATGTATGAGCTGTAGAAAATCAGCAGCTTGATCTATCCTCAAAAGGAATCAAGGTAGTCATCCAGAGGAAATTACTCCAGTGACAAACACCTTTGTTTTCAAGCACAGGAGTAGAGATTGTGGTCATTATGCAACTTTACAAATAAATTCCTGAGAACTGAAGAGGAATTTAAATAACATACAAATATACAAAAGCCGCAGGAACCCGTAAATAGCACAGGCAGGATGAAGCTGCAAAAAGCTTGTCTTTGAATTCTAATTGATCTTTTCACAAAATGAAAAGAGAGAAAAATGTCTTTATAAATCTTACGGAAATGGGCGATGTACTATCAGCCTGAGTAATCAGTAAGGGCAGGGCAGCTCTGTGGTGCTTTGGCTTTGCCATAAGGCAGAAGTGGGCAGCACTGTGGTGTTTGGGCATTGCCATTTACTTTCCTAATCGTTCAGAATAATCTTCCAATGTTATAAGCATTTTACAATGATTTTAATAATATTATAATTCTCAGACTTACGATTAAGAAAACCACTTAAATGAGCACACTGTTCATAAGATTAGCATTGATTTTTAACATGATTGCATTATGCATGGACTCTGAAGACTTTATCAAATTATTTAGACTTTACTAGATTTGAATAAATGGTAAGCAACACTCAAACACTAATTCATAGATATTCCTTTGTTCCTTTAAATTACTATATATGGGTTTGGTTCTCTCACATTGGAAGTCCTATAAAAAAGTTTTGTTTTGTTTTTCCCACACACAGCCCCAGTGTATTTTAACCATCATAAAAACACATTGAAAATACATCGTCATTATGTGTGAAGTGACACAAATACATTTGATGATTCGTATTTATTCCATCAAGACTGAACACAGTAATATGATTTCTGATTTGAACCCACATGAGCTTCCTTCGCCAGCAACCCTGCCTCTCAGCACTTTCTCTTTTGCTATCTCACGTCTTGGAAACAGATCCGGTCAGATACTTCTTTTTCTTTTTCTACTCTATTTGAACTGTTGAAACGGAAAAGTAAGCTTTCGCCTCACATTCCTGGTGAACCATACTGAAACATAGAACATGAGAAAGTGTGCGAGGGGTCGAAGAGTCATGAGCTCCAGGGCTATGATCGGGAGCCTTCTGGCTATGCTGGGAGTTTGTCCTGCAAGGCCTGTAGAAATTCTATCTGTAATCTGCAACCTGTTTCCACAGATACAGTCAGTGAAAATGGCAGTCGGGTGTCGGGAAGGCCGCTTGCAAAGTTAAATATAGGTCCCATCTTTGCTGTATTATTACTAACTATCCTCATTCTTTCATTTCTATACCCCTTGCTAAGAGTGTCCTTTGTGGCATTTAGCTGTGATGAGATGGGCACGTGAGCAGCCTCCTCCAGAATTGACGCCAGCTGGTTTGGAAAGACTGGCAAACCCTCCACTCTCCCTCTATCTACCAAGTTAGAGATTGACTTTATTATCTGCTAGCGCGTTGTGCCATGCCCAGCCCAGTCTCCAAAGGCCTGGGATGCAGTCATGGAACACAGCCCCATTCACCATGGCACTCACTTTGATTTAGTCATAAGTTCAGGAATTGCTTTTTAACAACAGCTACAAAAAGAGCGAGGGTCATCCGCTTCTAATGCTGGAAACCTTGTGCTGATCTGTTCCATGCATTCCAATGAAAATATGACTTCTTGGCAGAGAATAGCATTATAATGTAAAATCCCATATGCTGTTATACAGTATGTTGCAATCTGTTTTACGGCTGCCTCTATTCTAACGAGTGAATACTGCCAATAAAGCAATTGAAGATAACACTAATTGCTTATTTCTGTGATCCATAATTTTTATGGCTGCCTTATAGCTCTTTAGTCAAATAGATGCTTTTTGGCCTTTAAGATCTAGAACTCATGTACCATAGCAGTGAAACTGGAAGTGCACATGCTGGCCTGAGATGCTTTTCTGTGCTTGATGAATAGGGGGAAGCAGAAAAATAGGTGAAAGATGGAAAAGAAACACACCAGCGTTGAGTCAGCGATAGAAGGTAAACATTAAACTTGAACAATATTTGGATAATTTTAAACACATACATAAATATATGTCTGTGTACGAAACTAAAATTGTCAGCTCCCCTTGGCTTCCCCAAATTTGGAGAAGAAACAATGAGAGCAATGGTGACCATGGAAATCGTAGAGTTTGATTACAAGCATTCAAAAGTCAGGACTGAAATGACTCCTATGTTTTACCCAGGGGACCCTGGGACTAGACCACAGCGAGCTAATGAATCTGAGTTTCAGAAACAGATTCCTCTTCAAATGGGCACAAAGAGCTTTGCCTACCACGAAGGGCTGTACACATGCTCACCACAGTGCTAGATCCTTATTTGAGGACATCTGGTGTGCCTTCTAATGGATAATATCATTGAAATGTCAAATTACATATCAGTTATCTTCCAACTTATCCCATCCCTTGCTAGTTGTTGTGTAGCCTGTGGACTAGTTGCAAGGTATCCTAGGAGCTTGTTGCAAGTTCCAGATTTAGGCTCTTTACTAGGATCACCGATTGCAATCTTTCTTTATCAAAACCTCTTCGTAATTAGTATGTTCATGAAAGACTGAGAAGTCTCACTTAACGACAGGAAGCTGGAAATCAGCAAAGGTGCATGACTCACAAGAGGCCACAGTGCCAGAATGAAAGCTGAGTACTTATACCATGAGTCTAATCCACGCTGTCCACACCACAAAACACGGAGGGTTTCATTAACAGGTGACAGATTTTAGATACATAGCCTCAAAACATGGGGCATTAGAAGTTTAAAATAACATAACTCAAGAAAGTCTTATTTTTTTGTCAGGGGGTGAAAATAAAATTCAGAGCAAATAGCCAGTAGGTTATAGCACAGAACTTAAACTGTATGCAATGGGGTGAAAACACCCATTATTTCTATTCATGACGTTCAGAAGATATATTCTTAAATGGAGGAATCAAGACACTCTGAAATTCCAGGTTTATGTTCAAAGACCACAGGGAATCTAGCATCCATTTTGTTTTGCTTGTATCCAGCTTTCCGAATATTGATTACTTTTGTAAGAAGAAGAGGTGACGTCTATGGTTTTTTTTGTTTGTTTGTTTCTCATGTTCAAACAGAAATGCAAAAAGCACTGAGTCCAAAGAAGAGATGCCAAAAGGTCTTATTAGCTAGGGTATTAAAATGCTTACAATTCCCCTACAAAGTATAGACACGAGACACAGCTTTGAGAGGAGTGACTAAACTGGCTTCATCATCAAAGTATAGACACGAGACACAGCTTTGAGAGGCATGACTAAACTGGCTTCATTATTAAACCCACATATCAATGCATATTGCCTACTTGCTATTGGGTAGACTAGTATTATTGATTACCTTTACTAATAACTGAACATGAGTCATAGAGGCATTATTTCATTTAATCTTAACCAAAATTCTGTGGGTTGCTATTATTTTCCTCATTTAATTTATAAATTCATTTGACTGGTCTGAAAAACAAATAAACAAACAATCAAACAAACAGAAAAACTTACCTGTGACACAAAGTCAGTAAAGTAAGAACAGGGATAAACTGAGTCACCAGGAGTTGAAAGGAGCCTTTGAAATTAATGTTGTGACTTGGAATGAGATGTTTGATTCAACCCCTGAAGATCTGATTTCCCTAAATCTCTGTCTCTGTTCTGGATTGAATTTCTACTGACTGTCTGCAGTGTGGTGGATATGCTTCCTTCCATATCAAACACACAGAGCCCATGATAACACAGAAAACCCTTCTTTGTAGAGCTGTGGTCTGTTGGAGGTTGTAACCAAGTGTAGGAGCCACTACACTTATGAATGCTCAGTCAAGATTCTATTGCTGAGATGGTCAACGAAAAGCTGATTTAAAATGCCAACATATTGAGCGTATTCTTACTGAGATCAGCTGCACTGGCTTTCCATAAAATTGGTCTTGCATGGCAGGTGGTGGGATAGAGCACCCCAGAAAGGTTCTAGGTATACACGAGCGTTGTTCTGATTAGAGGTGCAGCATCAATGAGGAATGCTTGGGTAAAAAGGCTCAAATAACAAGAACCTATCTTAGAAACTGCACAGATAGCCTAGGATTTAGACCCTAAGCAAAAGGAGAGCTGGCAATACTCCCAAAACTGATGGACCATCTACAAAAAGAGAAGTTGCAATGTTCACCCCATTGTACATAATACACCTTCCTCCTTGCAGTAGAAGCACACAGCCTTTGTCTTGCCAACAGTTAAGTGTCAGTCCATGTTCAGAACTAATCGTGATGTGGGAGTGATCAGAGCAAGAACTAATGCACGAGCTGTAATCTACAGCATTCAAGTGGCTACTTAATATAAGAGACAAGTCTTGATTACTTAATTTCAACACATTGTGATATCTGTGAGGGCAGAAATGCCCAGTCCTCTCTAGGACTCACTTCTTACACTAGGTGATTGAGGTGACTGGGCTCTATGCTGTTCAGACCTTCAACGTTAACTACACGATTTCCTTCTAAAGTTCTGGTTAAAGCACCAATTTCACCATCTCTAGTTCCCACATGCTGTCTCTTAGAGACAGTGCAGTGTTTGATACTTGTCTATATTACTGAGATTTCATTTTTAGAAAAGAAAATAGGTATATTGTTTTCTGGATTGAGAGAGAGAGAGAGAGAGAGAGAGAGAGAGAGAAGAGAAAGGTTCTCTACAGAACACTGTTCTTATGAGAAACTTCACATACGGTGACACCCATCAAGCCTACACAAACAGAATCATCCTGCTCTTTACTGAAATATGCTGTGCTTTTGAAACCCACCAGCTTTACTTCAGGGGTGAAATGTTCTAGCATTGCCTCTTGTCGAGGTTTGATCAGCTTGATTTTTCAGCTATGCCAAGGGATTTATTTCACCTTTGTGAAATTGGCCAGTGTCTTAACGTTACTCGGATTTAATATACAAAGAGCTGGAGAAAATAGAGAAATCTATCTGGTATCATTTTATTAACTGCATAAAACTCAACTGTCAGAGTGGAGAAGACAAAAAGCTCAGCACGAAGATGGCTGAGAAATAAAAGATCAGTAAATGATCATAGAGAGGGAGAGAGAAACAGAATTGTACCTCAGTATATGTTCCTTAATATGATGTCGTATGCATGCCTTTGAATTCCAAATTCAAATAAGGCGTGTATGTAAGGCATGTATATGTACATACATAACATGGAAGACGTTTCTTGATAAACAAGTCGGCCAGGTATCCAAACAAAAAGATATGGCTTTGCCTGTTTTCATTTAATCACTGAAGTTCTTATGTCGCATTATGTCACTGGAATGGAATCACCAGAATGAACAAACTTAACCCTTTTTAGCTTACTGCATGAGGTCTTAGGGCATGAGGAATCCTAGGACTGCCAGGTAGGGGGAGATCTGGAAAGTGCAGAGGAAAAGTGGGTGTGGAGGGGACAGGAAAAATAGAAACGTTTTTAATATATTGATGTGAGATGGGAGGTAATTCCGAAATGTGATTTAGTGGTGACCTCTCCTCTGGGTGCTTCAGGGAAGCAGGCTTGTTTTCTTTTATGGAGAAATGCTGGCATGCTTGACTTTAGAGAATCAGGAGGATTGTTTGGCAAATAACAGTGATGGTGTGTGTCCTTGTCAGAACACCTGCTGTATTCTCCCAGCAAACGCCAGGGCCACCGCGTCTCTCCTCTAATGACACCTCATCAATCCGCTCCTATCAATGTCCCAGCCATGGAGGTGACTTCGAGTGCTCACAAGCCTTAGAAAATGTCAACGTTTGGGGAGAAAAGGTCAGTCACAGCTCCCCCCTATACCTCCCCTGCCAAGCCACGGTGGGCCTGGCGTTCATTATCCTAATTAAATCCAGCAGCTGAACATCTTCTTATCTGTAGGGGAGGAGAGCAGGGGCATGATGCAATAGGATTGATTTGCATATCCAAAGTTAATTAGTGCGGAGGAGCAGGTGTACAGTAATAATAATTATCACACATGACAATCACCTGTGACCACTTCCCTGCGCTCCTTCCGGGATTCAGCACAGTGATTGCTGGCTTGTTTTTTTCCTTGCTTCATACGCATCCTGAGCTGTTTATGTCCTTGTGTCTCTCTTCACAGACCTGCTGCGAGAGCCTTCTCTACTCCTTAACAGGCACTGTGTCTTTCTCTAAAGGTATATTTTCCCCTGTTTCATTTGGAGGGGAGACTGTCGTAAGGCAGCTATTTTCAATTTTGTTTGCTGAAGTTGTCACATCCTGGTGGAGCCCGGTGTTTATTTTTAGATTACATGTAAGTGGATATGAAAAAAAAAATGCTTAGGATCATAATTTGAAAATCCCACTCTGCACCATTTGAAGATTCTATCTCAAGCATATGCTGGGAAATCAGTTTGATCCAAAATAAACTTCTCAGGCAGCAGACAAATGAAACCAAGTAGCAATTTGATGTTTGCCACAAGGTAGTCCATGCCAGTTTGAGGGCATGGGGACCTGAACCAAAGCCCTCAGTTCTTAGTCTGGGCAAGGCACAGTAACTGGACACAACCCTAAAGAAAGGGAGAAGCGTGGCAAGCTGTTTAGGAGCTGGCAAAATCAGGATAAACAAACGTTAGAATGATGAAGCTGTAGGATGGCTTCAACTATAGATTTGAAAGAGACTCAGTACAGTTTCCAGGATGGCTCTCCTGGAACCTCCATGCAGAAGGTTTAGATAGATTACACTCTTTGGACTTAGCTTGCACATAAATGTGTAGGTTATGCAGGTTGCAAAGTGTTTTCTCTGTCAAACTGGGGTAATTTTTTCAAATTAAGTCAAAAATACATGTCCTGGAAATGGGATGTGCTTTTATAGAAATGAATTATTGCTGTATTCTATACAGGAATTTAGCACTCACAATGGTAGGCTAATAAGTAGGTAAGAACAGAATATTAAATACAAAGAAATTTTGTAAGTAAAGGGAGGCATTAGTGTTAAATGAGCTATGAAACCGTGACTGTTTTCATTTTTTCCCTTTTGACTTTTGTCTGTTTCACTGGCATTTGTCAGGGTACACTTTTGCCAATCAAGCCAAGTATAACAGGTAGGTCCCCCTTTCACACGGCTTTAATGACAAGTGACAGAGATGGCAAGAGGCACTCAGCTTTCTGCAGAACGCATTAAAAATGCAAAACTTTACTTATCAGTCTTTTATTAAAACTTTCTGTAATTGTGCGAAATTATTTTCCCACTGGGTTAGCTTTCAATATGGAGTACAATTATATTTCTGACACAAAAATAATTATAGTTAAAAAACTACAAGAAAAAGAAGTATTTATTTTTAAAGCAAAATTCATCCATTTTATATCCACAAAGAAGAATTAGAATGAAAAATTAAGCAATTACTGAGCCAAAGCTCCCGTTTTGAATATTTAACTTCCAGTAGGAGACAGCTGGGTGGAAACCCAGGCAACTGAATTGAAAAGAATTATGGGTTGTAGATGGAGACTTTGTAGTCCTTGTCTGATTATGAAGGACTTACTTTCTACTTTTAATCTATCAGCATTAGAGTGTGACATGGTGTGTTTTCCAACATGGTAAATATTGGGTGTTAGCAGGTGAACTTCAGTGTGGTATCTGTGTTTTGTTTTGTTTTCTGTTTGGTGTAGAATTAAGATTCTAATTCCAAGAGCTGATTGCCCTGTGTACTGATTTAATGTATATAGCATAACATTAAAACAATCCCCAAATTTCTGGTTTTGCCATCTTAATTTAAACAACAACAAAATCCCCCAAAATCCCAGCATGCAAATCTCTATAAAAACAGAATTGTGTCTGGTGTAGATTGCTTTAAAAACATAGAGAGTAAATGCGCTAAGGATGTCTTTCGGTGGCATGATGCTTTCATTGCAAGTACAAGGAGCTGGGTTCCATCCCCAGCACTACAGAAACAGGAATTATTGCATCTCTGGGATATAGCACAAAGATAGAATGTTTGCTTCAGGTACAAGAGGCCCTGGGTTAAATTCCAAGTAACACAGTTATACTCACAGACAATCACAAACACATAAATTTAAAGATTAACAAATATTTAGTTAGGATATAGGTATGTGTATATGTATGCGTGTGAATGTGTAGGAAATATGGAAACAAGAAATTGTATTTTAACCAGATGCTTTAGGATCAGCTCCCATTTTCATATAATCTGAGATCACTACTTATTACTTTATTCATACCCTGCCCTGGTGGTACATTCATTTGATCACAGGGAACTATGTGTCTTCAGTAAATACTCAGTAGAGTTTTAAGTAACTGCAGGGAAATCCAAAGATTTCTGCTTTGTTTGAATTTCTGTTCTTGTCCTTAACTACCTTGTAGTCTAGGATTAGATGAAATCGGACTATAATTCCATGTGAAAAAAAAATTGAGGTCTCTACCATCGAGGAATTCCTGAGGCTCCACTGATGGTGGTAGGGTGGGGGAGATATGTGTATTTATATTTACAACTCATTATATTTTAATACTTTACCTAATATACATAGCATAAACATATAATCTTTGTAGCCTAAGGATATAAATTCAAAATTTAAGTGAGAAATTTCATAAGGCATGCTTATCTCTCAATCTTGCATACAGAACTGGAGTCACATTGTTCTGCTGCTATTGTTCACAATGGTTTGGAACTTTAACTACAGTATTGATAATACTATTAGCTAGAATGTCCTTAAGTAATTCTACATTTAACACATCTGAGGGTCTGGGTCTTATCTCTTCCTTCTTATTCTTTATGTAAAACAACATGACACTTTGAATTAAGAACTTTCCCAAGTGTACCCATTTGTTAGTCATAGAAACCCTCTGATGATAGTTCTAATATCCTTTCTATGCTAGAAATTAATAAACTAAATAGAGATTGAGTAAGTTGCCCTGTGTGGCAAAGCTAAGGAGTCTGAAGGTTAAAAGGGAAAATTCCAAAAATTTAAACTCATTAAATCTCCTATGGTCCTGTCATTCATTTAATAATTTATTGATGGATTGTTTAACATTTGCTCTATGCCAGATATTTTAATAGTTGAAAATATCTCCAAATGTGGATGGCTTCATCATCTGTTGGGAACATAATTATGCAATCATGTAACTAAGGGAACATCCAAGAGGAAGTGTCTGGCAATTGTCAGACTAAAATAATCTGACTGCTAATTTGGGAGAATGACTAACAGGACAACTGGCCAAACCAGAGCAGGGAAGACATTGGTCACAGGAAACATGGAAGAGAACATGACTGTGGTTCCCCATGGCTGGAGGCCATATTAGGTACAAGATACATAAGGCAAGTTGGAAATGAGATAAAAACCTAAAGTGTTTTTAAAATTATGTGTAGATTTTAGTTTGATGTGGATAAAGAGTTCCTGTGGAGACACTGTGGCCTGGAATTCAATGGTTCCGTGTGGTTCAGAAGTTGTATAGTGGGTCAGCTGTGGGGCCAGGAGAAGAACATTGCAAGGCTGGGAACTAGAAGTTGTTTCAGAATACTGGACCTGCCTGCTTGCTTATTCATTCATGCTATTGTTTATTTTATTTTATCTTATTTCGTGAGATGTTCAGATGTTATTAATGGAGTAAACATGGCAAAAACATAGTCCTTAAACTATGCAAAGTTTATGTAGAATTACAAAGAAGAATCTTTTTAAGGAGATCATGGGTTTAAAGAGTGGATTTGTAAGATATTCAATACTCAGGGACAAGGCCAGTAGTTAAGATTGAATGTCAGCTCTTAAACTCTGAAAACAACAGAGAATCAATCCTGAATAACCAAAACTGGTTCCAGCAGCTAAGAAGAAATTTACTACTCAAGAGGTCTACAACCAGTCTGTCAAACTGACTTTACAAGCGCAAGAATAGGGCCTAGATGGCCATTAGAAACATTCTTTGAACCATAAAGATAATTTATCAGACTGATAGGCAATTGTGCAGGAACTGTTGCCTTTCAAACCCAGTGGTCTCCAAAGCAGAACATCCTCTTAAAAACTTCGACTTGACACTATAGATAAATGAACAGGCTGATACTGACCATCATGCCCTATAGGGGGGCCCATTGAAGGAAGAACAGCTAGATGTACAGGTTTTATCATATGAACTGAACTTATCAGACTCTATATCATTCTCACATTTATTGATTATCTTTCCTATGAAGGTAAGTGGTAGACCCACCTATAGAAAAACATATGTTACTCTGAGTTAGAACCTTGGGTCTGTCTTAAAAATTAATATGTTAATTTGAAGAAGTAAATGAAATGGCAAGTTGACATAGGAATTTGAGTCATATTGAACACATAGCAACAAAGCTTGAGAGGAACCACCATAACCTGTGTTCTCCTTGGTCTGGCAGGAGGGTTGAAGCTTTAAGGAAACAATTACTAACAAAGGGTGTCTTGCCAAGTGAATGGTTAGAACATCAGTTCTCCAAAAATCGAAAGGGTTCTTTCAAGCCTTGGGGTTGACTCTTTTAAGTTGGTGAGGGGTCAAGGTTTTGACTCTCATATGCTTGAGAAGGAGGAGGAGGAGGAGGAGGAGGATGACGAGGAGGAGAAGGAAAGAGGTGATACTTGTCTCCAAGCAAGTCCTTGGAGAGGCTGAGTTCTTGGAGAATGCACATCATTCTGTTGATGGCATGAATAAGAAGCATAGGCAGTTTGGCCAGAAGCATTTGCATAAGAATAGTTTCCACAGTGAAGAATGGCTGTCAGAGGCATTGAAAGCAGAGATACCATGCACTTTGGCCGTAGCCACTGACTTGACATCTAAAACATAGTATTGGAGTTGGTCTCAGACCTCATGGACTTGGAGGTTTGGGAGAACAAGGAAGCAGAGAGCTGCTTCCATCACTGGGGCCTCATGAATACATTGCTGAAGTAACTTTAAAACAGAAGAAACTTAACAGGAGTTTGAAAAATGAACAGGCTTGAGGAGCTATGTAAAGCAAACAACAGGAAGAGAAGGGGCTGTTTTCCTTCCCTCTTCTTGATGTATGGCTAAACAGGTTAAACACCTGTGAGAAGAGGGTGCTTCAGGGACACCCTTGGACTCAAATTGTCCATGGGTGTCTTGGAGATTGCATGCTTCTCCTTGTGCAGTGATTAGCTGCCTCTTCACTTCTGTGGAGGCTGGCAGGGAAGAGCTGGGCCTTCACCTGCAGGTGTTGCTATAGCAAAGGACACTTGGCATAGACTCAGGCGAAATTAAAAGGCAAAAGTGGAAATGAGGGTAGAGAATAGAAGCTTGTTTCGAGTGGATTGAGCCACCTCCTCCACTGAGACTTTGCCCGGAACCAGACTGACCGAGCCTTGGATTTTTGACACCTTGAATGTGTTGGAGTCCTGAAACTCTGGTACATAAATCAACTTAAAAAAAAAAAACAAAATCCAACACCCAACAAACAAACAAACCCAAAACAACAAATGCAGCTTGCTTTAGTATTAATTCACTGTAAAAAACTATTCTGTTTCTAAAGGAGATGAGTAGTTTCAAAAAAATTAAGAAATGAACATTGTAAAATCGTTTCTTTTTCCTAATGCAAAAATTGGCTAGCAAAATAGCTGGTTTTATCTGCAATTCTGAATTTTTCTTTCATTGCTACTTTCATTATCATCCACATGGTTTCTCAAGACAACTCATGCTCATTTCTCTGGTGTCAATCAAAGAGATTTCTGTCTTAACTTTCAGTTGATTTCCACACTGAATTGAATTTTTCTTTTATTTTCCATTTTCAAGTTTGTGCCTGTCATCTTACTTAGTCAATAGGGTTTCATCATGGTCAACGTTTTATTTTTTATCTTATCTATCTATAAAATACCTTAAAGACATCTAAAAGATATATGTCTTAAAGATAGATATGATACAATATGATACCATATGATGCGGATTTAATTTCTAGGTCAGGTCATGATATAGCCACTTCACTCTGACTAGTTGATTCACTTTGCTCCTTATTTACTGGTTAACAATAATGGCAAATTACATGCTGATTGCTTGACAGTTCCTATAGTGGACCTAGATGAAGGTTCTTTCTCAGATTCCCAACCTTAAGGAGTTGAGTGCTTGTGGCTCAGACTTATGGCATGGCTGGAAAGGGCAATGCTACAAATGGTGTATATTCAACACACATTGAATTCCTAAATTGCTTGTGACTTCTTGTACAAGAAAGTGCCATGCCTCTACATACCCAGGGTACACTGCAACATGTCAGGGTCATGGGAAAGATATGGGTGGAAGGGAACTTGGCTTGAATCAACATCTGGGTATTTTCCTATGCATCTTTCTACATTGATTCAAAGTGATCTTCTAACTCAGGTACGATGTTTGCTACAAAAAGAGGTTGGAAATAGGATGCTGCTCCTTGAGAGGAGAGGCTGGCAGACAAGTCACTGTCCATTGGCAATCCTGTGCTTTCCTCTTCCCTACCTTCCTGCCTTTCTTTCCCCTTCTCCTTTCTTTCCTTTTAAAATAATTACAAATTACACTTATTAACGTGTGTGTGTGTGTGTGTGTGTGTGTGTGTGCGCATTCACCCTTCTTCTTGAACATGCGTATGTCATGGTTCACATATGGGGGCCCAAAGACAACATGTAGGAGTAGATCTCTCCTACCATCATGTCAATTTTAGAAATTGAGCCAAGGAAGTTGGGCTTGGCAGAAGTGCATAATCCATGGAGCATTTCATTAGCTCCTTCCTTCCTTCCTTCCTTCCTTCCTCCCTTCCTTCTTCCCTCCTTCCCTCTTTTCCTATTTATTTACTTATTTAAGACAAGATCTGTGTATGTCAGGCTGGCCTTGAACTTATAACCTCCCTACCTCAGTCTTGCAAGCTGAGATTGCAGATATTTACTACTGTACCTTGTGAACAAATTGTAGGTAACTGGGTTAAAAGAGGAAGGGCAGAAAGAGACGTTTACTAATACTGGATTATGAATCACCTATATTTGAGGCAAGTATTCTTCTTAAAGTTGCCAGGCACAAAGACAATGGCTTCTGAGGAAGTGCCAGTGCCCATGTTATTGGACAGTTTCAGGACTGCTTTTGTCATGCTTGCTTAGCCATTTCTCTAGATAATATTGTTTATCTGGAAAAAGTTATGCATAATGATTGTCACAGATTTTTCTGAACATTTTGATAAATTTTGATCTGATTGTAGAGTCTAACATTCTGTCAACATGTCAAAACCTTTTGTGAGATGCTCACACAAGCTCGATTACTCTCCACCCGGTCTTACAGGAAGTCATAGAAGTTCTTTGATGACAAAAGAATTAACGCCAAACTTGAGTGAATTAGAGTTGCTACCACCTAATTAAAATGATTTTGTGCCAGTTGCTTTTGTTGGGCTGGATCCACACATAATATAAATTCAGTCCTGTTTGTAGGCATTCTGGGATAGATTTGAAATCAGTGTTACCACTTAAAGAGAGGATAATCAAGCATGGCGACCGCAGCTTCTGTCTAACCATCAGACGTGAGAGATGACCACTGTTGATAGGCTACCCTGACTGGCTGCTCCCTTGGTTAGCAAGGTGGTATGCAGGGACTGAGTGTTAATCCAGCCTCGGACTTGGTCTCTCTCTGCCTTGGAATGGTGCAGCTGTTTTAGTCACAGAGAGAGCTCCAGTTATGAACAACTATGCTTGGCTACAGCAACATGCCTCTACACAGGGGAGAGAGAGGAAGAAAAAGGGGGAAAAACCAAAACCAAAAAAAAATCTTACAAACCAACTCACCTAAAAAGCAAACATTGTTGTTTTTTTTTTTGTTTTTTTCTATGCCTGGCTCTGTTTATGTATATAAAACGGACATTATGGTGGAGCGAAAAAGACCCTCATAAAAATCCTTCTTGAAAACCATTGTTGCTGACAGCCGTGACCTCTGTGCGTCTGCATGTTTACCCATAATTCATAATTAACAAAGACATTAGAACTGCCACAGGAGAATTCTGGGCTTTATTTCTTTCTAACTGGGCAGTACTAATGCTGGAAGTACTCCCAAATCAGTGATTTAACATTTCAGGAAATCTTGGAGAGGCAGCGGAAGCCTCTTTACATAGCTCATACACTGGGACTTTGGCGATACGGATACGGCCGAGATAATTATTCAGCTCTCGTTATTGCTGTAGCTACGCACCTGATCCCCGAACCATTAGAGCACTCTGCAGGTTATTACAACTATCAAACATCAAGGTCTCTTTTCTAGTCTCTTGACTATGTGGCTATCATTTTACTCCTTTTAAATCCCCCATCTGCATAGAGAGCCTCAGTGTTTTTTTCCTTTTCTTTTCTTTTTCTTTTTTTTCCCCTGAGATCTGCTCATGGCTTTCTCCCGCGCTCTTCTTTATTGCTCCCCAAATGGAGCCCCTTTCTTACTAGCACATTTGCATAAAAACATAAACCTATCTAAACCTCATGCCTTTCCACTTGTATTGTTTTTATACCCTTTCTCTTGTTTGATTTTCTCTTCCAGCACTCTGCACCTTTTTATTTGGGCAGCTAAGGAGTCAGTAGAAGGGAATTCTCTTGAACTCAAGGAGACCATGATGATATAATTTTAGGTTATGGGAGGTGACAGTGAAAATGTTTAATCTTCTACTCAGTTGAGGCCCCCTTTGAGTTCTCTAAGCTTCTGTGCGTTTGTACTATATATGATATCAGAGCCACACAAAAGGATGTAAGAACAATTTGGATAAAGAAATCTTTTTGCATTGTGTACTTATTTAATGGGTCATTGCTTCTTAACCTTCGGTGGATTGTAAGGATAATCAGTCTTTGGCAGAAGTATATTTTCAGTTTGGGTCTCAATCTAACCCTGTCATATTTTTGCTTCTAATACCCTTCCAGACAAACTAGAAGATGATCAAAACTAGACAGCTCTGCACATTCTGGGCACTGTGTCAGCTATCTAGGGGCAGACAGTCACTTATCATGATATATAAAGGTACTATTATAAATTAAGAGTCTGGAGCAGACCTCTGCAGGTTGCATCTTAAGTGAAAGCAAGATGCTGTCTCCGGATGTCTTACACAGTTTTCACTCCCGGTAGAAACCTTTATTTTGCATGCTCTCCAACAAACACCTGTAAAAGAGACATTCTACCCACTGTAGGCCTATCTGTGGAGAAAGCTAATCCAACAAGGGGGGTTGAGCAGCCACAGTCGGCATGGCGGAGCTAAGTAACATATGGCTTCCTCACTTAATATCGCTGCACAGTTGTCCCACACCATATTCCCTTAAATGGGCATTAGCTCTGTAGCCAAATTAGCAGGCTATAAAATATATGAAAATAAATGCTTTTTTTTGGTTACAAAAAATGAAATGTGGCGTAACTGTGTCCGCCTATTATCAGTATATGTGTATTCTCTGTACCTGTGTCTAATAAATGCATTGCACTTTTTGAAAAGGGGAATACAGAGAGGATTCAAAGACAGTTTTTCTTTTTTATAAAATCATAAGCAGTGAAAGCTAAGTGGTTACATGCTGTACTTCACTGGCCTATGCACATAAACCAACTGATTTTCCTGACTTTTAGAAGATAGTAGTTTCTTTTAGAGCCTCATTTTGTCTCTCCCAATGAGGATTTAACTGTTTCAACATTATAGTACTCTCTTTTGTCCATGGAGCATATGCATGTTTTCCTTCAGGGCTAAGGAATACAGGCTTCTATAATAAATATACATTTATTAATGCAAATGCATGTAGATTAATCATAAAAAGAAACCAGTGGGCAGCATTCTCTATAAATGAAGTTTTCCTTACAGTCAATGACCACAATACAAATGCTTCACTTAGGATCCTTCTGCTACTGTGGGGTCATCAAACATTGTCAGAGGCATCCTATTTTGTGTGTGCTTTCATTTTCAATACTGTATGCACTAGCTATTCTTCAGGATATGATAAACTTCACTATTAGAAAGTTTGAGTTAAAATATTGTTTTATTTTTTAAATTCTTATCAGGTATTGTCTACTTATTTAATAAGAAAAAGACCCAGATAAGCCAAGTAGCTTGCTCAATGTCATACAGCCATGTGTTCACGACACCCTTCTCTTCTGATCTTTGAGGAGCTCCTCCTGCTGTTATAGTAAGCTGCTCCTTCCCGTATTTTCATAATGCTTGATATCATCAAATCAAGGAAAGATATATTCAAGTTTTTTCTAGAAGAGGTAGAGGCTTAGTTACAACCATTCATTATCTGGATTGGTGAAAAGATGCATAAATTTGCAAGATGGTAGATCAGTAATATGGCAAAGGCTTTTTCCTTTGTAAGACAACCAACTGACCCCTAAATGAATTGAACCTATGACCTCTTTCCTCATTAGCTCCAGAAAAAAAAGACAAGTACCCCAGAAACAATCGTTACAAGCAAGTTACAACCCAAATCCCCCATGTTAGTCCTTTGGGACTAATTAGAGAACTAAAACAATGCTCTTTGAAAGACATACAAAATCATATTGCTATGTTCTTCTGAGTTGTGAACCGCTTGATTTCATGCAAAATTTTATGTAAGAACAAATATACATTGCTTTGGGGAGAAGTTTCCAAGTTTCTATAAGATTTCCACAACACATGTGCTATCCAAAATACATTAAAAACTAAAAATTTTATTTGATGTGCCAATGGACTGTGATGACATCATCATGGGTCTTGCTGTTTGCCTGAAACAATTTATGTTGTTTTACTAACTGGCAGATTATAGTATTTTATATTGCCAGAGAAGGGAAAAGGAGTAGAAAGTAAAAATATATGTGTGGTCTTTATCATTACTTCTAAACAAGTGACAAATAATTTGGGATATTATGAGAATTCAGTTAATGTTGTTTTGAGTGAAGATGGTGTCGCTCAAATCCTGAGTGCCTTTTATGCATAATGAGAAAAAAATAATGTAATCTTTCGTATGGGAATAAAAGAACATCCAGGATAAAGAACATGGACCTAGCATAAATAAAAGTCACATGTTTGAAAGCAACTTTGGCTTAGATGATTTATAAAAAACAGTACAGCCTTTCTAGTAATCATGGGGTTAAAGCACTATACAGAACCTTCCAGATGCACTTTGTTATCCAAGAGACAGATAGAGAGATGCTGTTCTACTGATATATTACATAAATCATGGTGCCAGCCAGAAAAACAACAGATGACCAATTTGTACAAAGCACTTTTTCCTTATGTTACATTTATTTAAAATACGTTACATCGTTGCATGGAAATTGAGGCAGCTGGCAGTCCAGGCAACCTTATAAGATTTTTGTTTTCTGGATGGAGGCCCAATCCCATAGAAAGGTGAGCCACTGGGCCAGTACCCTCCGTTCTATGCTAAGCTCTTGCCTATCATAGGGAGTCCAGAACGAACTGGCCATCTTACTTTCTTCCCTTTTCTCTCTCCCTTTTCATACGATCCTCTCCCCACATTTCTCCTCCCTTCTCTCTCTCACTTCCTCCTCCTTCCAGTCCTTCCTTTTTTAGACGGCTCCTGGAAAATAGGAAAAAGGGGTTAATACCCACTTTTCCCAAGTGAAGTCACTAATTAAGGATGCCAAGACTCAATCCAACGAAAAGGCCCTGTGTGAAATGGAATCGGAGAACCAAGGCCATTTTCCAGGGACCTCTCTTCTCTCATGCGCTTTGGCATGGCTATGATGTTCACTTGACTTTCTTTTCACTGAAGCTAAGACAGAGAAGTCTGTATTGAAGAACTCCACTGTTTTTCCCTAGCTTATTTAATGACAGTTTTATTCCACGGCATGTAATGCTTTTCATCTTAGAGAATTTTGGTAGTCTGTGCTGTCTAGTTGTTTAATGAAAATAACTATCCACATTAGAGTTCACTGCTTTTAATAATTTTTTTTTCTTTATTGGTCAATAATCAGAGGATTGGAATGGTAAATTCAGTTTTGCAAGAAGTTGAAATTTGAAACTACAGAGATGATAGAATTCTATTTAAATTCATCAACTATTTTTGGGTCACTACTGTGTTCACAACATGCTAGGAACATATTTGGTAAATTTTTAAGGACTTAAATATACTTTTTCTCTTAGGAGACTAAATTAGAGCATAAGAAAAAATACAAAACAAAGTCTGTTCTCTCAGTTTATGATCTCTACGGAGAGATTTGTATTTTGGGGAAATTTGCAAACAATTAAAGAACAATTCCAGACCTCGAGTAGTGTCAAGCTGAGTCTCAGACGTAATACAGACATATAACCTTGACTTTAGGTTATGAAAGACCATTGTTTCTGAAATATCATTATGGAAGTTGTCTGAAAGCACCCTCACAGAAGATGTAACAATTGAAATAATTTCATAACTGTAGAGAAAATTACAATGCTTAAGACTGTTGGAACACTTTGTGTTAACTAACAATGAGACCTTCCAAATAGTTTATTTTACCATACGTAGGATGAATATGAGGCAAGTTTAATTTGTGAATACTTAAAAAAATTTCTAAGGTGGACATAGTAGCACTCACCTATAATCCTAGCACATAGGAAGGGAGACAGGAGGATTATAAATACAAGATAATTTGGGACTTCATAGTTAGATTTTTCTCAGATGAGAAAAGTAAGGACTAGTGGATTACTACAAAGGAGAAAGGCAAAAATATGAAAGAAAAAAGATAATTCATTATTTTTATTTTTAAATTAATACCAAGCATAAATTAATATCTAGCAAGGGCTAAGGTGAAATATACTTGATAGTTTATTTCACTTACTTGATCCAAGTGTGCTGGAGACCTCTGGTAGAGTGTGTCCAGGATTCAGCATGCAGAGCGTAGGGATGCCCTAAGTGAGGGGGCTCTGCTTTGTGAAGTCTTATTATGACATGGCCTGACAGATGGTATTCTATCTATTAGATGATAAGCACTTACAAAATGTATTTAGGGAAAATTAGTGCGATTGGTATAAATTAGATCACATATGCTCAAAGCATATCTGTTTTCACTCTTCCCAGTGACTACCACATAATACCATGCAACAGAAATATACAACTCCTAGTTCTGGAATCTAGAGTTAAGGTTTTATCTTGCTCGGATAGCACCTTTTGCCTGTGTCCTCATGGGTTGGAAGGGGACTCATTTTATTTTATAGTCACCTTCTAAAGGTCTCCTCTCTACATAATTTCACCACCACAGAGGTTTGGATTTTAACACATGAATTGGGGAGAAGGCATAGACATTTAGACCATAACAACACACAAAGTTAGTAACTATAAACCTATTAGAGACGTTTATCAGAGTTTCAATTTTTAATTGATTTGAAATTATACCAGCCATTTTCCCCCATTTGGATGAGACACATCTTAGAATTATCAAATCTCTAATGGAAGAAGAGAAAGGTTAAATTGATCTGATGTGTATAAAATGACCAAAATTAGAACTAAACGTGTGGGTCCTTTCTACCAAACCATTGCTTTCTTCTCTCTATTCCCTTCCACCTGCCTCCACTACCATTCTCTTCTCTCCCCAACTCCTTCTCCTTCTCACCAAGAAAGAATCTGAATTCTTGAATTGTCAGGAATCACTTTCTCATTCAACACGTGTGTCCCTCTGTGCCTTTAACTGTATCTTGTA
>JADRCH010000073.1:3453892-3476729 GCA_019843965.1 Rhynchomys soricoides | reverse complement strand
ATATGTCTCATTCAACACGTGTGTCCCTCTGTGCCTTTAACTGTATCTTGTACTATACCATGGAGTACATGGAGATTCCACCCATTCTGTTGATGTAGAACAAGCATGGCTAAAGGTGAAAATGGGACCTACAGGATTAGGGCTCAGACTTTACAGGCTTTACAGGAGGACTTGAGTGCTGGTTGTGTAGCTTCTGTGCTCAAAATCTTGGTTCTAGTTTCCTCATCGGTTAAATGGGTATAATAAACCATATTTTGTAGACTTAATTAATATGCTAATATTGCAGAACAGTTCATGTGATAGTTGAAACAAAAGGGTTAGAGAAACTTTTACCTTTTCTGTTCTACAGTTGAGGCTCAGAACAAGCTATCCCTAAATGTGGCTATGGAGACTAGAATAAGATACCCCCAAATATACTTGTTAGGCATATTTTGAGCAGATTATTTTGAGAAAATGTGGACATAGTAGCAGCTCTGCAGAGCTGCCCTTTGTAAAGGAAATTTACATCTATAAGGCAAAGCTATAGTTTAGTAAATTCTATTTACATTAGGATGAGGGCTGCTTTCAGACCACTTTCACTCATTTATAGTATTTTTTATCTGCATGACAAGGTAATGTTTATGCACCGCGTCTTTCTTCTCTTTGCTTTCTCATAACTTATCTTTGTATTTCTCTAGAAGACATGATTGCTTTTTGTACCTCATGGTTCTGTATGAGATTCAATCCTCTGGTACTCGCTGAATCATATTTATTTTTGTGGAACTTCTATGCATTCATATATAATGAAATCTGTTTTCTCTCCTGTTAATGTGTCTTATATCCATTTTATGCAGTGGTTCTCAACCTTCTTAATGCTGTGATCCTTTAAAATATACCTCACATTGTGGTGACCCCAACCATAAAATTATTTCATTGCTACTTCATAACTGTAATTTTGCTACTGTTATGAATTGTAATATAGATATCTGATATACAGAATATCTTATATTTGACCCCCAAAGAAATAGTGACCCACAGGTTATGAACAATGGAGTTAATGTATAGCCCAGCTAAAGAACTTTAAAGCACATACAAAGTATTTTCTCTTCCCTCTAATGCTCTCATCCAATCTGGGAACTCACTGGTAGCTCTTATATAAGCCAAGCCAAGAAATATCTAAAATATAGCCACTATCAAATTTACTTTTTAAAAAATTATATAGTAGACCTAAAACTTTAGGAAATTAATCCTATTAAATTATTGTCACAACTTTGAGAAATAATCATTTGCAGTAGAATCAGAGCCTTGTTCTACATCTGGTCCTGTTGGAAGATTCCTCCAATCCCTCTTCCTCACCAGGGAGCAAATTAGTTTTGCTGAACTGCCTGTGTCATTTCAGAACTCCTGGGCAATAAGTCCTGTGAACTGGAGAGTACACATTTTTTCCCCTGTATATATATATGATCATTTTGAGACCAATTGATTCTCTTAGGCATAGAATGTGTATTTTAAGAGAAATGTTCAATCAGGATTTTTCAAACAGGTTCTTGTACTTCTTTCAAGTGAGCAGAATACCTGTCTTTTAAATTCACTAATATCAAGACATATTTGATTGAGCATAACTGTCCTCAAAGACACATCATACACAGATCTAAACTCTAAGTGGTACATAAGGACTTAACTATTAAAGTCAGTGAGTGTTGCGTAGCTAAAATGTACTATGCTTTAAAAATAAAAAGCTTGATTAAAAAAGTCAGTAATTTATCTTCAGCTAACACATTGTGGAAAATCATCTGGACTTCTTCGGTGTATAATGTACATTAACAGAAAAGAAATTGAACATGGTTTAGAGGGATTGAGGACCTTCTGATGTTATGACAAGGTAATACCATGCTGAGATTTTTTAAAGTTACCAGAATACATGTTTATTTCACAATCTTAAATGCTTCAAAAAGGCCATTAGACCCTTTCAGGTAGACAATGCAGAGAATGTAGTTTGTAGTTAGGTTCAAACATTATCATTAGAAGACATGGCATTCTTCAGTGACTCTACCATTATCATTTAAGATGTCAACTTTTGTTTACGCCCTAAATTTTTTCACTCATTACTTCCCCATTTCCTTTTTGTGGTTTCTATTCATACTCTCTAAAGTAGACCGTTTGATTTTCAAATGTACTCTACAGAAGCCAGGCATTTTTGCAGCTGTGCTTACGGGGTGTCACTGGTTGGAAAAAATCAAAGGATTTTGAAATGGGATCCAAAAATGTTCTGGCCCTTTCCCTGCACACCAGGAAGCAGAATCCTAGATCCATCTTTAACTATGCCTCATTGTGAATAGGTATTATGGCCAAAATGTTCTGTAGACTCAATCTCTGAACTTTTACAGTGGAACAGAGGAACTTGGCTCAGTGGAATTCTAGGTCATTGCCCCTGATCAGTGTATTTGCATATCCTTTGGAGTAAAGGCTTCAAATTAGGAACTACTCTTTAGGAAACTGCTTTTATTTGGTCACTTTGTGGAGGGTTTTAAAGAAGGATTTGAAAGCTGGGTGAGTCTGGCTGGCTTTGCCCTTCCTTGTTTTTTTTTTGTTTTGTTTTTTTTTCCCACTGCCTGTCTTTAGCATCTTCGCTTCATTGCCCATGCGTCACCTGTGCTTAGCCATGAGGCGATATTTCCTCTCCCATTCCAAAAACATTGATCTAAGTCTCCCTCCTTCTATTTTTTAATAAATCTTAGTGAAGCAATATAACATTCCAGGTCAGTCCTGTAGTGCTGTTCTGGCCTCGCTGGAACGGTTGCTGCAGAGCATGGAAACTTGCTGGCACAATATTGCAAAGTGACTCTGTGGGGGCTGGACGACTTCCAGCCAGCAATGAACCACGGCCAAGAAACGCCAATATGGATAATGCAAACAAGAGAGATTTGGGGCACATTTCGATTTAACCATCTGATTTAATTGACAGAATAAATGCACCTGTCAACGGGTAATATTCTTGTGATTAGTTTTGGCTGTGATGATGAGATGATGTTAAAAGAATGTCAGAACAACCTGTCCTGGGACTCTTACATGCAGTTTTGAGCAAGGGAAGGTCAGTTTTTAGCTAGTTGAAAGAAGCAGGATTATAATGTGAAGGTATTTTATGGAAACAGTGAATGTTTTATTTGACGTTTTCCCTCTCTGCATAGCCTTCACCACAAATTAAAGTAGGGGACACAGGCTCACAGTAGACCTTGGTGTTTGAATGAGTCTCTATGGCTACTGGGGGTAGTCTTCACTTGGAAATGGTTAAAGCTGCACCCAATGGTCTCACCTCACTCCAATTGTGCTTCCTCCATGACCAGAGTAAGCTAGCTATTTAAGCAGAATTTTAGGAGGAGGAGGCTTGTAACTGAAGCCTTTTTATTTCTTCAGAGAAAATGCTGACCTTAGAAACACATGTATTAATTAATGTTCATACATCTTGTCACTAAGCCCTTGGCATCTAACTCCAGGCGGTCTCTTCTTGGGAACTCAGGCTTTAGATCTGGCCCATAAGAATGTTCTCTGGACCCTCTATCACTGACCTCTTTCCATTTTGAATAGTTACTGCTCTCGCTTCTATATAGAAGGCATGTATTAAAGACAGAGAAGAATTTGGGTATCCTGCTCTCTATCTCTCCACCATTTCTTTTGAGTCAGGGTTTCCCAGCAAACCTAGAGCCATGCTGGTGATCTACATGCATCCCCAGTGATCCTCCTGTCTCATCCTCAACCACAGCTTAACAGTAATAGTCAGTCATAGCCACACTTGGTTTTTTAAGTGTGGGGTAATGAGAGTTTGAACTAGGTCCTCATGCTTACCTATCAACCACACTTAGCCTGCGATGCCATTTCCCCAGACCTTACTTTTCCTTTTGTCATTATTTGATCCTTCACTCTCATTGAGTTCTCTGTATCCTTCGTGGATCTTTCATAAATTTTTCTTCAGAACAAATTCCATACCAAATTTCTGGTTACATAATATGTTTGCTTAGAGGATGTGTCTGAGGCTGAATATTTTCCTTTTCTGTGTATAGCAACTGTTCCTTCTATAATCTCCAACTCATCAAAGTAAACCATTCAGATAAATTCAAGCCTTTGATTTTATTACTTAAAACATACTCTGCAAATTTATGCTTAAGGTTTGTTGTTGCTTTGTTTTTGTTTTTTGTTTTTCCAATGCGAGGTTTCTCTGTGTAGCCCTGGTATTCTGGAACTCACTCTGTAGGCCAGACTGGCCTCCAGTTCATAGATCTGCTTGCCACTGTTCCCAAGCGCTACTATTAAAGATATGCACCACCAATGCTTGGCCTCCAAAGGTGATTCTTTAGTTCTATATTTGTCCATTAGTTTGTTAAATAGTCATTATTTTCGATTAACAACTCTATGTCCTGATGATCTTTTGCTCTTTACTTTAAATTTTATGCTATATCCAGCCAGTAACCATAAACAAAAATCACTTGTATAGTCTAGATCTGTCTTTCTTGATTTGGAATCTCTTTGAATGGGAGATAAAAATCATATGCTATTTAAAGTAGTCTCCACATAGTTAAAAGCCACCACTGCAAAGGATGTTTTTTTCTGGAGTAACCACCCCCACTTTCTCTTTTGTGTTCTGAGGCCACACCCTGCTGCAGCTTCCCCCATCTTCAACTTGGGAAACATGGATGACTACAGCACTGAAGAGCCCTACTTGGTGTTAGGTAATTTTTATAAACATTATTTTACTTCAGTTGTGGAAGGCCAACATCAGAAGTGTGCAACATGTTCAAGGTTGCACAACTAGTGAGGGACCTGCTGGAATTCAAATAGAGTGCACCAGAGTTCAGATGCTTCTCTGGGGGCATGGAACAGCTTCTCAGTGCTGTAACTTCTATGCTTCTGGTTTTTCTCCTATTCCTCATCAGTTGTTTCCAGATTAATTTTACTAAATGTCATTTCTGCCAACCTCTGAGGAAACACATTATCTTACATCACATTTATTTCTTCAGTCCCTCTATTAACTTACAGGATCTTTAAGGTCTTGAATTATGTCAGTTGTGATTCAGAAGAAGAACCCAAGATGCATTTTGAGTAAATAATATTTGTCAGAAAGCATTAATTTCTTATTGGCTACTAAGTGAGTTCTCCTTTGCCACCCAGGTTCCTATCAAGCCCAGACTGGTCTTTCCTTATCTAAATGTTTGCCATGGAATAGGCAATGTAATTTTCTAGTTATGTTCTTTTCTCATTTAACCTCCTTCCTTTCCTTGTCTTCTCCCAAGCTGAGATTTGTTTCTGCTGAATTATATTATTGTGTAACACCAGCTTCTGTGTTAAGCATAATTTTCTTGGGAATGTGATTGTCTTAATTCTGTCCATCAGTACTTCAGATTTAGTTTTTTGAACCACTTCAATTTGATGTATCACATTTTGGCCCATAGATTCATTATAGTTTAGGAAGTAACAGAAGAGATGAGAGATCATTTTTTTTAAATTATTGCTCTTTTTAATTAGTGGCATTTACAAATGAAGAATAGCTAAGATAATAGCTCAAAATTATCTTTAGCTTTTAAATATTGTTTTAACATAGTGCCTTACAAACAGGATTATAGAGATGTATTGTGATAGCATTCTTCATAGGCCTGTACAATCACTGAAGTAGTTTCCTTTCAATGTTCTGACTAGAAGTATGCAAAAGGAAGACATCAACAACTTACTAGTTAATATGTATTCAAAATGGTGGAAATAGTCATTTTAACAAAACCGAAGTAATTATTACTTATAAAGTATTTGAATTGCCATCACTCCAAATCCAACTCATGGTTTTCAGTATACTTTTTATTAACTTCTAATATAATTTTATATTTTAATATCAATTAGTATAATTTATAAGTATAATCCCAATATACTTTACACTAATTCCTGTAATTTGTTAACCTTGTTCACGAAAATACTGATTTTATATAAGAAATTTTTTTCATACAGTGTGAAAAAACTTATAATGATGGAGTATTTAGTCGTGGTAATAGACTATTTCTAATTATAGAACAATCATAATCTGACAGAGGAAGTTGGAATGTGGAAAGGTCCATTGTTTGAAAGTTTCTTCATTGTTTCTGGCTTAGTGTACTTGGAACCAATGTCTTAGTGAAGTTCATGTCATCGTGACTTCAGGTAAATGGAAGGGGAGAAACAGTGGACACTGTTGTCCTGTTTTTGTAGACAGCAAGGTGTGTCACCTTGTTTCCTCCCCAAAGCATCATGATTCTTCTAGATGTGAATCCTCTGATGGTCAGATTTATCACAGATGCTAACTTTGTTATTCAAGATTTTTTTTTTAAAAAAAAAGATAAATTTCCACAGTGTAAGAAACTTCAAAGCTTAAGAGCATGAAAACAGACAGGAAAATGTAAAAGTTGGTAGCTTTGAATATCCAGTATAAAATTATTCAACTTGTAGACCACAGTATGGCAGACTACTTTATAACTGTTGTCTTCATCCTTGAGATGTGTGATTTCATTCTTTCACAGTACATTAAATAGGTTAGGAGATTTATGTCTTGCAAAATCTGAAATTCCTAGAATAATAGGATCTATCAAAGGAGAGAAAGTGACCTTCACATGAAGTACTTACATAATGGTCCTAGCAGCTGGACTCCAGCTTGGCACCTCTGTCAGGAAGTACTCTTGTCCCAGAGCTCTTTGTGGGGTCCAGTGGGACAGTTTTGGAAGATAAGAGCAAGTGGAAGAAGCACAGTCTCAAGGCTTGTCTGAGTTTCTTTGTGGTCATGGTGCAAGCAGTGCTTAACGCATCACAGAAAGGAAGAACAATGTGTTAAATCGATTCCGTGCTTTGAGCTTTCAACTAGGATATAAATCTACCCTGTTCACCTTCCCAAAAGCCAATCCCAAATCAGTTTATGGGATTAGTGCCATTGCTCGGTAAATCACTTAATGGTATTTGAGGCATTTTTATGTGAAATAGCTTTTCCTGTGTGTGCTTTTTTTTCTCAGTTTCTCTGATAGTAAAAGTTGCTACTACATCTTAAGGACTCTAAAGAAAATATGATACCCAAACTATTAAGGGGAAATTTAGGAGTGTGAATCTGGTATTATATAATTTGAAAGAAAATTAGCAGGACCTGGTGGACTATACCTTTATTCTTATCACTGGAGAGGAAAAGGCAAGTGCATCTCTGGGTTTAAAGTCAGCCTATCCACATTGATAGTTACATGCTAGCCAGAGTTACATGTGACCATATCTCAAACAAACAAAACAGAAAGAATTAAATCCTGTTTCAACTTCACTTAATTTAAAGCAGGCATCTATTTGTCTGTATATTTTTATTTGAAGAGAAGATCTACATTTCACAAATATTTGAAAATTTACCTACAACTAAGTTATGTCTGTTAGCATTTGAGGTTTCAGCTTGACTTAAATTTCTAAAAGCAGGCTTAGTGCAGCAATCTTGTAACAGGGGTATTAACCTCAGGCAGCCTCCCCCACAGTATCACTCTTCATGTTTATACATGTTTTGGAATTAATCTTTTTTATTTCAATGGCAGTATGTATATTGTGTTTGTACTATATATTACTAATTTAGTGTAAATTAGGGTACTGTGAGATGGTGAAGTGGGTAGAGGAGATTGCAGCACAATCCTGATGCCCTAAGTTCAATATACTTATATGTAAAAAAGATGTAACATCTTTGCAGATTCCCATTGTGTCATGTGAGTGTGCATACAGGCACATACACACATGCACCACATGTGCGCGCGCGCGCGCGCGTGCGCGCACACACACACACACACACACACACACACACACACACACGTGTCTTTGCGCATTCACATACAGGAAATTTGGAGTGTCTGTTTCTTTTCAGTGTTCTGTCCACAAACAAAAGCCTCAATTTTATATGAAAATATCTACATATGCCATAGTCAGGAGCTTGAAGTCTTTTCCCCATTTTCCTTCCCAGTATCTTTTACAGCTGGACACAGACTGTTCTGTCATGGAGTATTCTGCTTTTAACACAATGTAGTTTATTTGGGTGCTTTTCTTTGCATTTTTGAGGGTTCATACTTTATGACTTTAATTCGGATTTCTACAGTTATTTTGAAGGGTTTCACAGTTTTATTTGTCAAGTTTACTAGCGACCAAGTTATTTTAAATATGTTTTAAATATTACATCAGAGTTGTAACAAACATGTCAGGAGTAAGAGCTTTATCAGTTTTTAGATCATATTAAAATGGTCATTATTTCAAATGAGAACTTGCATGTAATTTAGTCTATCTGCATAGAATTACAAAAATAAGAAGCCCACTGATCAGACAAAGTTGCATGCAGATATCCACAACATAACCTGTGGTGGGATAATAATCTTTCATTTGGACAAGTATCCTGCCTTATGACTTAATGTCATGAGTAGTACTTGCGACCATAACAGAAATAAAAACAATGATCAAAACAAATACAAATATAGGTGATACATTTTGATGAGAAATATTAACATTGTAAAAACACAATCATTCCCCACATGACAAATGATTCTTAAAAATCTTTGTAACTATGTGAAACTGAAGTAATTATGTAGAAGCTGATACACAGAAGTGGTCATTTCAAAGGTGTTTATAGATTGGCTCTGGTTGTATAATCATCAGCATTTTGGTGAATTTTACTATCTTAGCATTCTTGACATTACTTCATTGTGCTAATCCTTTCAATTTTAGTAATTTTGATGCATATATATTTATTAGTCTTTGTTTTAATTGCCATTTCTCTCGTAACCAATCATGTGGTTATCTTCTCACTTGCTTATTATTTATTGTGACTAACACTTTTCCGTAGTATTTCGTCATGTCTTCCCTCAGTTCTTTATTCTCTGTATATTGTTTTGTAGATGGACTTTATATGTTGATAGAAACTGTCAGTTAAATATATGAATTGCAAATATAATCTGCTATTTTGTGTGTTGTCTTTTAATATTTGGAGCATTTTCATAAAAGTTCACATTTCAAAAATATGGTCTTTTCCTTCAGGTAAGACATTTTTGGCATATTGCTTTTCAAAACAAATGATGGTGAATCACTCCAGAGGTTGGATAATTGATATTTGAGGCCTATAGCCACCCTTACTACACAGAAAGATCTTGTCTCCTAAAAGAAAAAAAAGAAAACAGAAAAAACAAAACAAAATAAAATACTCTTGCCACAATTTTAATATATTTTCATGGCTTACTATTTTACCATTCTATTTATATTTTCCCATTAAGCTGAAATATTTATATATATATAAAATATTACCTACTAACCTCACAGACTTTTCATTTTTAATTTTCTTAGAATGAGTATTTGCCTTTAAAAAGCATGCACCAGTAGAGCAAACGGAGCCCACTGCTGGCTCTTCTTCAGTCCCGGTGTTGTGCAACAAGTTCTCAAGTAGATAGTGTTCCTTAACTGAGAGGCAGAACCTCCCACCTAAGAGAAATGGTGTGCTAGATTGCTTAAAATATGAAGTAATGGCTTTGAGTATAGGTCCAGTCACAAAAGGTCAGACTGTAGATAGTGGAGGCAAACTTCCTAACATTTCTTCCACTAAAAAATGGTCTGGGAGAACAGAAGATATCCAGAAATATATTCATATTCACAAAGACACAGGCCGACAACAATAACATTGCCAAAAAGTGGAGGAAACTATTGTTAATTGAATCGCCATGGCAGAAAAGTGAATCCATACCTCTACTTTATGACCTAAACAAAGAGTATTTCCAAAGGGATTTAGAAATTACTGGATGGAGAGGTTAATGGGGAATATTTTATTAATATGTATATGAATATTTTAGCTTAATAGGGGCATCTAACTAGGACAGGTAAAATAATAAAATAGGAGAATAAGCTAAATTAAGTCTCTTGGTAAAATAGATCAGAATTATTCTTAGAACTTTCCTGTAAATTTTAAATTGCTTTTTAAAAAACTCAGTAATATTTTAATATAAACACATGGCTTGATGTATAATATATATAGTATGAGACAGTATATTAAGGCTGATAAAGTGTGTTATTCATACTATAAAACTTGAATCTCAGGCAGAAATAAAATGAACTTTAAAATATTTGTGTTACAATAAAGAAAATAAAGTAAATTTGCCATAAAAATACTGAATTTGATAAAATAATGTTTCTATTTTCCATTAAATTGGCTAGATGTTCTTTACATTATCTTCATGTTAAATAATGGAAAATTCATCTTAGTCTTCTTACTTCAATATTCTACATTAGTTTCAACTTGGAAAATGGAATCTCCTTGAATATAACTAATTCTGTGGATGGAAGTTAGGTCTGTGAAAGCAGCTGAACAGTAGATCCTCTGGTAGTGTTCAAGATAGCAAATAGGCTCATGAGGTCTTCCTTGTAGCAGGTGGCCAAGCAATAGATATAGAAGGTGGGCAGAGTGAGAAAGGCATGAATCTCAACCTGCAAAACAACTAGTTCAGGCCAAAGTCATCAATAGACTCTAGGGACCTGTGGTTTTAAGTAGACTGAGGGACAATGTATTGAAATAATGTCAAAGCTCGAGAAGCTCTGGGGCCCTTGGTCACTGAGCTTTGTAGTATGCAAGCTTTCAAGTCCAAGAGATTTGCGCAGAAGAGCGGTTCTTCTCTCTAGTCTGAATTGACCTGTCCGGGGCAACCTGTCTCGCCCATGTCTTCTCAGTCAGGTTGCAGACATTTTATTCCCAACTACCAAAGATGTGAGAGTCAGTTTTCACAGTGTGTGTGTGTGTGTGTGTGTGTGTTTCCTTACACAGCTTAGCCACTAGCTACAGCGATTTGTTCAACCAGTCACATTCCCATGCTCATTAGAAAAAAAGGAGACAGGATTATGGTACCAAGTGTCTTGTAGATGGAGAGATTAATCCTGTTCATACCTGGGTGATCTGTGAGGATGTTGTCACTATTGAGGCCAGGATCTAAGAAACTGTTAAAGTTCTTCAGAAGGAGGACCTGAAGGTGACTGAAGTCAGAGGTGAGAACACGCTTCGGGCTCACGGGATTCATTGCCATCCAGGATGCATAGTGTACAAAATGCTGAAGATTCTCGAGCAGCAGGGAGGAAAAGCTTAGATGGTCAGGAGAGTGAAAAGGTTGATTGATTCATTCAGGAGGATCTTTTCCCAGCCACTAATCATAACAGATTTTCCCCTTTTAACAAGAAAGTGCCGAAAGACCTCTGCTTAGGTGCAGGAGCAGAGCTGCCCGGAATCTACCCACTTGCCTCAAAACTTCTCAAGCTTATGCAGAAGAAGGAGACCAATCTGTATTTGTCTGCTGATGTTTCGGAGAACAGAGAGCTGCTGTAGCTAGCAGATGCCTTGGGACCTAGCATCTGCATGTTCAAAACTCATGTAGATATTCTAAATGATTTTATTCTGGATGTGATAGCTCCATCACAATTGACAAATCTGGCAAAATGCCTTGAGTTCTTAGTATTTGAAGACAGGAAATTTGCTAGTATAAGAAACACAGTTAAAAAAACAAAACAAAACAAAAAAACAGCATCAAGGTGACATCTTTAAAGTACCTTCCTGGCCAAGTCTAGAACATGCCCATGTGGTGCCAGGCTCAGGAGTTGTGAAAGGGTTGCAGGAAGTGGGCATCAGGCACACCTCATTGCAGAAATGAGCTTTGCTGGCTCCTTAGCTACTGCAAAACATACTAAAGCAGAGGTTGGAGTGGCTGAGGATCACTGTGAATTTCTGTTTGGCTTTGTTTTGTCTCTGAGTAAGCATGACAGAGTTTCTTCCCTTGACTCCAGGAGTTCAATTAGAAATAGGAGGGGATCCTTGGCCTTAAGAACTGATTGGCAAACAAGTCTCTGACGTCATCATTGTAGGCCCTAGGATGCTTGCAGCAGCTAACCAACTGGAAGCAGTTGAGATGTACAGAAAAGCTACCTGGGAAGTTTAAGTCGGCTTGCTAATTAATGTGAAGACACGGATGATGCGTAGTGTCCCAAAAGTCACTGGATTCAAAGCAACGGTGCCCTATGGTGCTCAGAGTCCTGCACAGGGACAGTAAGAGACAGACTGTAAAGCTATCATGTCATGGTCTTTAACTTACAATCACTGCATTGGTATTATAATGAGCTCTTTAAATTCACACACACACACACACACACACACACACACACACACACGAACCATTTCCTTAAAATAGAGAAAGCTGGCTTACTATTTTCAAATGTTTCTTTTGCCTCATCCACATGACTGATGTCAGTCATAGTCTAATCAACCTCTTTCAATGGATGGGTTGCCCATCCGCTCTCTGTCTATACCACTCAAACACTCTCCTATTGTTGGATTTCAATGGATGGATTTCAATGGATGGGATGCCCATCTGCTCTCTGTGTATAAGTGTTTTGATTTATAATACATGAGAACTTGAAATCATTTTGAAATTATTGAAACATGTAGTGTGGCAGAATAGTGGATCACATTGTGAACCCTGAGACTGTGAACTGGAAACCTGTTTCTTGTTCTGGTGTGGCTCAGCCCTAGCACACACCTTTAACCCAAGAGCTTTCTGTAAATGAGCACTAAATAAAGTAAGCTTTTTCATTATTTCATGGAGTAGGAAGGTCAGCTGGTGCTTTCTCTGACTTTCTGAGCTAGCAGCTTTCGCCACTGCATCTGGCTTCTGAGACTTCAGTTGGTAAGTCAAACATTTGGGATTTTGTTTTAAAAACAACAATGTACCATCTAAGTGATGTTAAACTTTATGTATAAAAGGCAGAAAATATTCTCTTTGATAGATCATAATCATTCCAATATGATGATGAAAACACTAATAAATAAACTCTGACATACAGCATAATACTGTACACTGATAAGATTGGAGCCTTTGAGTCACAAGAAGACATGACAATGCCTTAAATACATATTGCTAAGTAAACTCAGCCAGTATTAAAGCATGCTTCCATTTACATGGCATTTACAAAAGTCAAAAGTATCAAATCAAGTTGATCAGAGAGGCTCACAGGAACTTGGTGAAAGGGGAAGGAGCTGAAAATTTCATGGGATTTTTATGACAGTTAATTATTCCTTATGGAGTGAAATGATAGAGATACATCATGCACTGGTCAAAACTCAAAGAATTGTGCAAAACAAAACATGAAACATGCTTGAAAATTAATGTTTCCATGCAACTTTCACAAGTTTGGAGATCTGAGCACAAGATGGAAATTTTATTCAAAAATGTAACTAAAAAACTGGTGAATCTCCCTCTTGGGAAACTGAGGAAGAGTAGGTAAGCTAAGCCTAGTTCCAAAAATGGCATCTTCAACCACTCGATGTTCCAGTTTACTATGCTTTCCATTTCATTTGTCTACAGAGATGTTTGCCTGCTGATATTCTTTGACACATTCTATGGTACAGAGCATGTTGTTTAATTCCTGCTTACTAATAACTCCCATCTTATTATCTACTTATTTATAACCCTCCTTTCCCTGTTTTCTAGCTGCATATCACTGTGGTCATAAAAGATGCTCAGTGTGATTTCTGTCTTCTTGAATTTTTAGGACTGTAAGACTAACTTAATCTATCATGTGTAGCATCTATACATAGTTTAAAAGATTACATACTGCTGTGGTTTATATGTAGTTGAAAAGATTATATACCAACTGTCTGTCCTACTGTTCTATAGAGTGTTCTTTATGTGTCTGTGAGATCCACTTAGGCTGTGTGGTTGGTCACATTTGCTCCTTATTGATTTTTTTCTTGACAAATAAGCTATCCAGTATTCATGTATTCTACTGCTATTATGTTAAATCTATTTTTCTTCCAACTCTGATGATGTTTTCTTGATATTTGTAGGTGATCTACTATTTGGTAAATCCAATTTTACATTCTGTTATTGAATTAATTTTCATCTTTAAAATATAATGTTTTAATTTACTTTTTATGATTTCATGCATGTGTACAATGTATTTTGATCATATTAATCTCATATTTCCTCTCCCATATCCTCCCATCTTCCCTTTTGACGTTATATGGGTACTCTGTTTTTTAAACCATCCCCTGCATCCAATTCATGCTAACAAGATATACATGAGTAGGGGCATCCACTGGGGCACCATCAACCTCCCAGGTACCACACACCTAAAGAAAACGGACTCTTTCCCTCCTAATAGCCATCAAATGTCAGTAGGTCCTTAGTGTGTGCCCCTTCCTTTATCCATGCTGGAATGTGACTGGCTTGACTTGTACAAGTTGTGTGTCAATATCACAGCTGCTTTGAGTCTGTAAGTAATGGTCCTGTCATAACCAGAAGATAGTACTTCTCATCAACCTTCTCCTGCCCCACTTCTGGCTCTTACCATCTTTCCATGCCCTGTCTCACAGTGTTCCCTGAGCCTTGTGGGAGGACTGTAGTATACAAGTCCACTTGTGCCTCAGCTCTCAAGAATGGACGCTTGTTCTCTGCACTTTGACCAGTTGTGAGGGTATATTAACCACTCTGTGCTGTCCACTGATGTTACCTTCTTTCTCTTAGAATTTCGTTTGCTCTTTGACATTTTGTACATGTGAATATTTTGAGTATTCTCCCACCCCCTTATCACCCTCCCATCTATACCCAATCTTTCCTCCCCAACCTAACGTCTTTTATTTGACTTCAACCTGGCTCCTTTTGCTCTCTATGGCATCCTCACTTTCGGCCAGAAAAATAAATGTCTTCTAGGAAATGTGTACTTAAATCTTGTTTTCTTTTTTTTCTCTACTTCTATCAGTTGCTCTGTCTTTTAATGGAAAACCTCAACCTAAGATTCTTAAGGAAGTTATTGGTAGGAATAGACTTAATGTTTCTGTTTTATCATCATCCTATTTTCTTAGCATTTGTTCCTTTTGTCCAGGGGTTATTTGATTGTTTTTTCTTTATTTGTTTATCTACTAGACAATCTATCTCAGTGGTCACTGTGGGGCTTACAGAGGCATAGAATTTGATGATTCCAGCCATGCACAAACACTATATGCCTGTCTTACTTATGCTATGTTTACATCTTTTTTATATTGTGTATTCGATTTCAGATTATTGTTTCTATAGTTATTTTTAATATCTTCATCTTTTAACTTTAATACTACAGTTAAAAGTTATTTGTTTCCTTAATGACTGCTATTCTGCCTGGGATGAGATGGAATGTCAATATAGTAAAAGTGATTTATTCACTACCATTTCAGTATGTATTAAATTTGGAAGTTGACTATATTCTAACCTTTAAAATGAGCTATAAACTTCGATATCTTTTAATGCTATTAGCATTCTTTCATTCTGGCTTGAGTTCCCTGCAGCATTTATTGCGTGGGAGGTCTAATGGAGGCAGATTCTTTCAGCATGTGGTCCAGCAGTAAAATGTGAATTCTGCTTCACTTCTAAAGAGCAGCTGGGCAGGTACCATAGTACTAATTAATTTTCTTCTTTAGGGACCTTGAATACAACACTCCATTGTCTTCAGACACAAACAATTTCTGATGAAGAATCTATTTTTACTTTAATCTTGAATGCTGACTGCCTCTGTGACAAAATTGAACTTAGACCTTTGCATTTGTGTTTTTTTATTTGATGATTTAATTTCATCTTTCATTGTTTCATGAAATATTTGATATGATGATAGACAAATTTTTAATTGAAAATTTCTTATTACTGTTTTCTCTACTTTCTAAACATATTCTTCTGATCTCTGATTTTCTAAATTTTTTATATATGCATTCTTATTTAAATTAGTGATTGATCCTTAGCTCTGAAGAAAGCACAGGTAGATACCTGCTTTAAGTAAATACCTATGGACTTAATCAACACAGGAAATGAAATCATTGCTATTTATTGTATTTAATATTTAGTAGCTCAAAAATGGTTTTACACAAAAAATCTTAATTTTATATTTGTATTTAATATTCTTTCTCATATATTACATTATATTGCATTTGAATTTAAGATATGATATCTTATTTGGAAAATGTATCTTAGGAACACTTTTAATAAATAAATACTTTTGGTATAATGAAAGTATCTTAGACTAGGATTTATAAGACCTGAATTTTAGTTTTTGTTCTTATGTTTAATCTAAGGTGATTTAACATCCTCAAGACTTATCTTTCTCAGAGCAAAGAAAACTATATAATTACTCTGCTACAAAAATAGCTTTTTGTATTTTGTGAATGATCTTTACTTAGTGAACAGAAAACTTGGAAAAAACATAAATAAATTCAAAAGAATTTATTTTATAATTGATTAAAAAGAAAAGTTATTAAAAGAAATGTATCAATAAAAAGCCACCAAGTTCATTTGAACACTAGTTAATAAACTAAATATTGGTTTATTTTAACACATTTTTAATGAATACACCATCATAGCTAAAATTCCCATGGCTCTCATATTGAAATAACTATCATTAAATTTCTTAAAGTCTTGAACCTGCTGATGTTTCCAGTGGAAATCTCTCCATTGAAACTGTAATTTTGCTGAGAGTGTGCACTGGAGGACAGTAATATGTACAGTCATGCTCTCAAAGCACTCTCTTCTAGGGTATTCACTTTTTTATTTCACACTTGGAGATTGCAGTGCCTTTCAAGTGAAGGTTGAGTAGATAAGATTAGGGCAATAAAGTGTATGTGATTCCAGTTTGTCAGGTATTCATGCTACGTTGTGCTATCCACTCCCTCCAACATTCTCAATGCGAATATTGAAGAAAGTGAGGGGAGCATTTGGGTCAATTTTACAGCTTATTTATACCATGTAAAATAAATCACAAATGAACTTTCTATTCTAGACATTCGTTAGTCCCCATGAATAAAATAAATGAGCATAAAACTAGAAACTGTCAGCTGTGGAGGAGGTGGTGCACACCATTGATCCCAGTCAGAGGCAGGTGTATCTCTGTAAGTTCGAGGCTGGTATGATCTACAGAGAAAGTTCCAGGAGAGCCAGGACTACACAGAAAAACGCTATCCTGAAAACTCCCACAAACAAACAAACAAAAATTAGAAATTTTCAACATTTTTAGCTTATTCCTCCCAAACATACAAGTAACTACCAAACCATGCAAACAGAAATGTTGGGAATAATGGGGGAAACCAGTGGCTGAAAATTCATGTTCTTCTTTAAAGTATATAGATTTATAAATCATAATTTTGATTCCTAAATGTTTGGCTCTTGAAAAATAACCTAAGGTCACACTTGGGTACAGGTATCATTAGTAGACAAACAGACAGACAAATTAACCAACCATAAAGGTAGTCATATCATGAAGAAAGTCACATCTTGGACATAGTCATATCCCCTCATGGAAGTCTCTCTGATAGTGTTTTTGCTTTACTCTTCATGAATAAACTATTTACAATAAATAATTCTCAAAACTATACTATTTCCACATTAAGCCCAGTAGAATATTTTCTTCTGGTGTGCTGACTAATCTGATGTCAACTTGATACTTATCAGATAACTATCTGAAAGGATCTGAAAGGAGAGAACCTCACTGGAGAAAATGACTGTAAGATTCAGCTGTAAGGCATTTTAATTAGTGACTGATGGGGGAGGGAGGAGCCTATTGGGAATAGTGACAAGCCTGGGCTGGTGGTCCTGGGTTCTGTAAGAAAAAGCATACTGAGAAATCCATGGAAAGCAAGCCAGTAAGCAGCACCTTCTCTCCCCCCCCCCATTTCCTCTGCATCTGCTTCTGTGTCCAAGTTCCTGCCCTGCTTGCATTCCTGTCCTGACTTCCTCTGGTGATGAACAGTGATGCAGAGGTCTAAGTTGAATAAACCCTTTCCTCTCCAACTTGCTTTTTGGTCATGGTATTTTGTTTCAGCTATAGAAATCCTAACTAAGACCACTGTATAGATTATTATATCAGATTGCATGGAATAGCCTTAATACTGAAAAAAATACTTTTTTCATATTTTAAAGTTTCACTATGAGCATTCACAAAGCAGAGGACTATTTGGTTCATGATTATATAATTTATAAAGCCTTATTCTTTGAAGGATTATCTTTGACTATTTGTAGCCAGCTTCCCAATGATCTTTGTTCGTGTGTGTGTGTGTGTGTGTGTGTGTTTGTGTGTGTGTGTTTAAAACATATACTTAAATGTGGCTTAGACCCCAATTGTCTCTTTGTACTGGCTGGTTTTGTGTCAACTTGACACAAGCTGGAGTTATCACAGAGAAAGGAGTTTCAGTTGAGAAAATGCCTTCATGAGATCCAGCAGTAAGGCATTTTCTCAATTAGTGATCAAGGGGGGAGGGCCCCTTGTGGGTGGTACCATCTCTGGGCTTGTAGTATTGGGCTCTATAAGAAAGCAGGCTGAGCAAGTCAGCAGAAGCAAGCAAGCGATCCAATAAGCAGCATTCCTCCATGGCCTCTGCATCAGCTCCTGCTTCCTGACCTGCTTGAGGTCCAGTCCTGACTTCCTTTGGTGATGAACAGCAGCATGGAAGTGTAAGCTCAATAAACCCTTCCCTCCCTAACTTGCATCTTGGTCATGATGTTTGTGCAGGAATAGAAACCCTGTCTAAGACACTCTTCATCTAAGTATCAGTCTTTCAAAGTATGGCTTGATAATCTCCATATAAATGAACTGCAATCACAAGGGGCATCTTTCTAGAATTCTGTCTAGACATGGGCAAATACACAGCTATACATGCATTTTAGTTTAAAATAAATGAATTTCTGTGTAAAAGAACAAAGACGAAAATTTTTTCTAAAAATAAAAAATGTCCACCAAAGTGCTGTCATTATTTTAAATAAAGTTATGCTTGCAATTATTTCTAATATATAATTATAAACAATTTAAAATTTATTTTAGGTTCACAGGAAGTTGGAATAACTGTGTATAGATATCTTCTTCAATAGTTTTACATTCTATTTGTGTTCTTTAATGTATTTGTATATCTTACATGATTATATTAGTATATTTGGCTAAATCATATAAGATTTTGAATAGTCAAATTGTGATCTATGTATTGCAATTTCCTGTGTGTCAACATATTGTCCATTATTTCTATTAAACTTTATTGAAATTATTTTAACATTCTAGATGTTTGAACCACTTAAAAAGTGGGAAGTTGGAGCTATGTATCTCCATACAGTTAAAAAATGGGAAGAATTGTTTTGATAACAATCTGCATAAGTAGATGAATGAATATATATGACCATACATGGGTGAAATCCTAAGTCTTGTTTCTTCAAGGTGACACTCCTACATGACACATTATTTTTGAAACTTCTAGATGTTTCTTTCTCAGAGGTTCTTTGTGTACGGGACAGGACATATTTCTTTAGCTTTCTTTATGGATCTACAGGAGGAGCTAAGAGTTCTATATCTTCATCTGAAGGCTGCTAGCAAAATATTGGCTCCCAGGCAGCTAGGACAAGTGTATTAAAGCCCACACCCACAAGGCCACACCTACTCCAACAAGGCTATACCTCCCAACAGTGCCACTCCCTGGGCCAAACATATACAAACCATCACAGGATCTATTGACAAAACTGGAAATATCAACAAACATCTATTTTATTGATATTACTAGAAATTATATTTTCTTAACTTCTTAGCAATATGTTTGAAATTATAAAGAATCAGAAGCATTCAGCTTAGCAGTAGGGTCACTGGCCTCACTGGTCTGAGACCTCTGTTCATACTTCTCACAGGAAGCACCATTTGTACTTGAAGTATTGGTTTTAATTAGACCTATCACCAGGACAGAATTTCTTAAAAATTGAAATTCAAAAATGGAATCATCAATTTGGCTGCATCTTTGAATATAGAGATTATTAAGATTAAACCACCTAAATCCATCCAGAAGAGTAATGACCAAGCATGGAGGGCAACATTGAAAATGGTAGAGGTTTGGAGGGCTATGTGTACATAGAGAAGAACACAGGGGGAATTCTATTTAAATTTTCCAGATGTTCCCAATTTTCTTTGACTCTCCCGCAGGAGATAAGGACGATTCACAGATTAGGTCTCACTAACCAAAAGATTAACTTTAACCAAAGGCTGGGGAGGATGGGAACTCTGGCTTCCATCTGCTCTAATGGTGCAGTTTAGTGGGCTTGTCCATGGAACACTGATCTCAGTATCTCTAGGGATGATGACAAACACAGACCTCTATTTGGAGTTATGTCCATGGATGGTCATCTGGCATGGCAGAACCATCCGGCTGCTTGTCCTTTGGGATTGCACAACACTGATCTGTACTCATCCACAGTTTATGTTGCTTACCTGCTCATCTTGTGCCTACCCAAGCAAGACCTAGCCTCTCACAGTGACCTTGCTAGCATAACTGAACTGTAATACAGGCAGCTAACTATAACTTTGATTATAATTGAAGTTGTTCCTTTGCTTTCTACTTATTTTGAGATTTTTCTGGAAAAACTTGAGCAGCAAGAGATTGGGTAGAAGGTAAAGAAGACATGATTATTTGTGAGAACAGACTAATTTTCAAACACATTTAGTCTCTGGTGAAAATGTTCTATGTTCCCTCTTTCCCACTAAATTACTTGAGCACGCATGTACCTAAGATGGATTATTTGCAAGGGCTATTGTCCTTTCATTTTTGTTGTTTTTGATGAGGTCATTAACAAGGAAAATAGCACACTACAAATAGTATTTTATTTCATAGAGATTTAACATAATGACTGTGTTGTTAGAGAAATCCTAATAAGAAAAAGGCTGGGTGGTTTTAGAGCTGATTCCAGAGGAATCAATTGAGAAACTGTGGTTGAGCATGTCAGCTGTGCTGGAACTCACAGCATATCTGTGAGTAGTCTTGCTACATGCCAGTTCACATGAAAGCCATGGCTTCTTCTAGTGCTCAGTTTGATGTCCTTCTTTAACATGTGGTGGTCCTGCTAAAACTTATCCAGTTGTAGTTGATTTTTAACATCTAGATGTTCTGGCCTATTCTTGGCCATGGACTATTGGACTCCATTCAGGTGCTGAGGCCATTTTCATTTAGCAGATTCATTCGGACATTTCATACTCAACTAACTTTCATAATTAATATGTATTTATCTTGGTCAACGTTGCTATCTTTAAATAAACACATCTAGAAGATCCTTATACATTTCTTCCTTTGATTTTTTGTCACTTAGCCAAAGCTCTGCTAATTGTGACTTGCATTCTTAGTTGGATCCTCAAATAGATCTTCCTTCCTTGCTTCCTTCTTTCCTTCTTGCTTCCTTCCTTCCTTGCTTCCTTCCTTCCTTGTTTCCTTCATTCCTTCCCTTCTTTTTGGAAACAAGGTTTCTCTCTGTAGCCCTATGTAGTCCTGGCAATCCTAGAATGCACTCTGTAAACCAGACTGGCCTCAAACTAAAAAATCCACCTCTGCCTCCCAAGTGCTGGGATTAAAGGCATGCAGTATACAACTTAAGTAGCTATTTTCTTTTATAGATTCTGAGTTCCTGATGGAACATATCCTTTCTTCCTCAACTAACACAATGCTGGCAATCCCAGCATCATTTCTGACCTGCTACATTATCAAATGTAGTAATGTAGTGCCAAGGAAGTGTTCGTGAAACCCAAAAGACCAATCAGGAGCCAATCCAATGTAATCATGCCCGAGTCTTTATTTACAAATGAGAGCATGGGTTCAGCTTACTGACAGGACAGTTCTGGAAGAGAAAACCCCCAAATACTCATCAGGACAAGCTCTTTTTCACACTAAATGTTCTCTAGGTTAATGACAATATTGACTGTATGGTACTGTTGTTGTGAGATTTCATTGTCTAGCAGAATAACATTCTGGCACAGAACATGGGAAATGAACTGGGTGCCAGGGTACCATAAATCTGTCTCTTGGCAATGTTAGACTGAGACTCCAAGAAAATAAATATATTTGTAGAAACTGGATTGTTGAAAAAGCCACTGATACCAAAGTGTTTCCATAAGTGAGGTTTCATTTCACAAACGTCTGTGAAAGCCTGGGCATGCTCGCATTGTTTGAAGACATTTACAGGTAACACAGGTAAGATGGTAGGGTGGTGCACATGCCCAGACTTCCAGCATTCAGAATATTGAGGCAAGAGAAATACAAGTTTGAGACTAGACTGGGCTACAAGAAAGAGACCCTTTTTGAACAAAAGTTTGATCAGAGATAACCTTTGGCTTCCTTGGATATTGAAGTAGACATCTTGTGTCTCTTTAGGCATCAAAAATAAATCACGACAGCCTGCTTTTTTCTCTGTAAGCTTTCATCAATAACAGAAGCTTAAAAAGTATAGGCCCATGAACTCTGAAGCTCTGCTAATTGTGTGGCTTCAGCAAATTATGTCAGCTCTGAGTTTCAGTTTATTCATTTATAAAATGAAGAGAATGTCAATTTTGAACATTATTATGAAGCATATGCTTGTCTAAATACCTGACAATGTGTGTGTGGAGTGTGTCTTTGATATTTAATAACCATTCGACTAATATACGATTACACTTAAATTCCTTTTTAGCTTTGTGGTCCTTGAATATCCTTTGTCACTTAGTTTAGTCAATTCCAGAGTTATAGCCCATAACATACATTAAAACCTCAATTTTGTTCATCTTTTTAATAGGTATCTAAGTACATTATGTTTTGAAGAAATATATCTTATCACTACTTTAAAATGTTGCTTTCAGGGTGGTACTTTCAATTTAATATGCATCATAAATATTTAAGAAGGGATATTTTAGTTGCTTGCTGACCTCAAACATTTCAATTTATTTGAACTAATATATAAAATATACAATTTTCATATATTGATGAAAAAATGTTCAAAGCAGGTTAAAAATTGAGATCTAAAGCATCTATCATTTCTTTTTCTTTTCT
>JADRCH010000073.1:3438214-3453882 GCA_019843965.1 Rhynchomys soricoides | reverse complement strand
CTTCTCCTTCTTCTCCTTCTTCTCCTTCTTCTCCTTCTTCTCCTTCTCCTTCTCCTTCTCCTTCTCCTTCTCCTTCTTCTTCTCCTTCTTCTTCTTCTTCTTCAACTTTATCTGCATTTGAATTTATTCCCATGCCATGAGTTTTTGTTTCTTCAGTTTCTTCTGGGATATCCTTTTCTTCTGTGAAACTTCCTCTTCTGGCTTTAGAACAATCTGTTCCTTCTCAGTGAGGATGATTTCAATGTGTCAGGGAGAGCTCATGTATGGGTTAATCCAACCATGAGCTTCTGTAGGTTTGTCGGCACATCTTAGGCTCCTTGTTCACCTGGATGTGTTCAATTACTATAGAATCTACATCTAAACCCTTAAGTTCAGCATTACTCTCTGCATTTTTAAGCATGTGCAGCAAAAATTCAGTACTCTTTTTTGGCCATGCTCCCTGAGACCAACCCTATTGTGTGGCCTGGGAGAACCTAGGGACTCCACCATTATATTGCCAGAATGGCACACATTGCTTCTTTAAAGTGACTGGTAGCTTTGTGGATGTGCATATCCTTGATGGCCGATTCCCAGATGTTCTTAAAGTGAACAAAAAGGTTTGAACCTCTTGATTTGCATGATTTTGTGGGGTTTTCTGGATCAAGAGAGTAGTGAGCCATCTTCACAGGTCACCTCCCACACATGATCCTGCCACAGTTTTTTATCCTCCCGTCCTCTCACCTTCCCAGATTCCTCCCTCCCTCAACCTCCTGTAACTATTTTTACCTCCTTCTATGTAGGATTGAAGCATCCACACTTTGTTCTTCCTTCTTCTTGAGCATCATATTTTATTGTGGGTATTCTGAGCTTCTTTTTAGCCAATATCCACTTATCAGTGAGTACATACCATGTGTGTTCTTTTGTGACTGGATTACCTCACTCAGGATGATATTTTCTAGTTTTGTCCATTTGCCTGTGAATTTCATGAAGTCATTGTTTTTAATAGCTGACTAGTATAAATGAACCACATTTTCTGTATCCATTCCTCTGTTGAGGGACATCTGGGTTGTTTTCAGGTTCTATCTATCACACATAAGGGTGCTATAAACAGAGTGTAGCAAGTGTCCTTGTTATATGTTGGAGAGCATTTTGAGTATATGTCCAGTAGTGGTATAGCTGGGTCCTCAGGTAGAACTATGTCCAATTTTCTGAGGAGCCACCAGACTGAATTTCAGAGTGGTTGTACCAGCTTGCAATTCCACTAGCATTGGAGGAGTGTTCCTCTTTCTCCACATCCTTGCCAGCATCTGCTGTCTTCTGAGTTTTTGGTCTTAGCCATTCTGACTGGTGTGAGGTGGAATCTCAAGGTCGTTTTGATTTGCATCTCCCTGATGACTAAGGACGTTAAACATTTCTTTAAGTGCTTCTCAGCCATTCTCTTTTGTTTTAGGATGAAATCTTCTCTAGATATCTATTGAATCCATTTGGTTCATAACTTCTATTAGTTTCACTGTGTCTCTATTTAGTTTCTTTTTCCATGGTTGGTCCACTGGTGTGAGTGGGGTGTTGAAGTTTTCCACTATTATTGTGTAAGGTTCAATGTGTACTTTGAGCTTGGAGCATAGATATTCATAATTGAGAGTTCATCTTGCTGGATTTTTCCTTTGATGAGTATTTAGTGTCCTTCCCCATCTTTTTTGATAACTTTTGATTGAAAGTCTATTTTATTAGATATTAGAATGGCTACTCCAACTTGTTTCTTGGGACCATTTGCTTGGATAATTGTTTTCCAACCTTTAACTCTGAGGTAGTGTCTGTCCTTGTTACTGAATTGTGTTTTTTATATGCAGCAAAATTCTGGGTCCTGTTTATATAACCAGTCTGTTAGCCTATGTTTTTTAATTGGGAAATTGATTCCATTGATGTTGAGAGATATTAAGGACCAATGATTGTTGCTTCCTGTTATTTTTGTTGTTAGAGGTGGAAATATATGTGTGGGGTTCTCTTCTTCGGGGTTTGCTGGGAAAACACTAATTTCTTGCTTTTTCTTGGTTATAGTTTTCCTCCTTGTGTTGAAGTTTTCCTTCTATTATCCTCTGTAGGGCTGGTTTATGGGCAGGTATTGTTTAAATTTGGTTTTGTCATGAAATATCTTGTTTTCTCCATCTATGGTAGTTGAGAATTTTGCTGGGCATAGTAGGCTAGACTGACAGGTTTTTTTTTTGTTATGATATGCATGACATTTCCCAATATCATCTGGCTTTTTGAGTCTCTGTTGAGAAATAATGTGTACTTTTGATAGATTTTCCTTATATGTTACTTGACTTTTTCCCCTTACTGCTTTTAATATTCTTTCTTTGTTCTGTGCATTTGGTGTTTTGATTATTATGTGACTGGAGGAATTTCTTTTCTGGTCCAATCAATTTGGTGTTTTGTAGGATTCCTGTGTGTTTATGGGCATCTCTTTATGTTAGGGAAGTTTTCTTCTATAATTTTGTTGAAGAAATTTACTGACACTTTGATTTGGGAAACTCCACTTTCTTCTATACCTATTATCCTTAGGTTTGGTCTTCTTATTCTGTCCTGGATTTCCTGGATGTTTTGAGTTAGGAGCTTTTTGCTTTTTGTATTTTCATTGACTGTTGTGTCAGTGCCTTCTATGGTATCTTCTGCACTGAGATTCTTCTACCTCTTGTATTCTGTTGGTGATGCTTGAATCTATGACTTCTGATCTCTTTCTTAGGTTTTCAATCTCTAAAGTTGACTCCCTTTGTGATTATTTATTGTTTCTGTTTCCATTTTTAGATCCTGGATGGTTTTGTTCAATTCCTTTATCTGTTTGGTTGTGTTTTTCTGTAGTTCTTTAAGGGATTTTTATGTTTCCTCTTTAAGGGTCTGAGATTCTTTGTCCATCTCTTGTATTCTGTTGGTGATACTTGCATCTGTGACTCCTACTCTCTTTCTTAGGTTTTCCTCCTTTAGGGTTGTCTCCCTTTGTGTGTGTATGTTTGTTTTTGTTTAATGTCTCTATTTCTATTTTTAGATCCTGGATAGTTTTGTTTAATTCAGTCACCTGCCTGATTTTATTTTCTTGTACTTCTTTAAGGGATTTATGTAGTTCCGCTTTAAGGGCTTCTACTTGTTTACCTTTGTTCTCCTGTATTTCTTTAAGGGAGTTATTTATATCCTTCTTAAAGTCCTCTAACATATTCATAAAACAGGATTTTAGAACTGAATCTTGCTTTTCATGTGTGTTGGTGTATCGAGTGGTTGCTGTGGTGGGAGAACTGGGTTGCCAAGTAGCACTGGTTTCTGTTGCTTATGTCTTGCACTTGCTTCTTGGCATCTGGTTATCTCTATTGTTAATTGGTCTTGCTCTCTCTGACTGAAGCAGGTCCCTCCTGTAAACCTGTGTGTGTGGGGGGGGGGGGTTCCTGCATCCCCTGCATCTTGGGAGGTCCTAGTTAGGCCAGTGTTTGGGCAGGGTTGGAGCCTCATTTGTGATCTTGGATGTGACAGAAGTCTTGGGTGTCAAGCTTTCACTCCATCTTTCTTTTATTTTTATGGTGCAAACTTCTACTCTTTCAAAGTGCTCAGCGTCTCTGCTTTCATTCTATTGATAGTAATCTTTGTTGTCAAGTTGATTGGACTTATAATCACCATGCAAGCACAGCTATGGGTGTGTGTATAGTGGTATCACCAGAAAGGTATAACTGATGGCACAGAACTCACCCTGAATGTGAGCAGCAGCATCCCTTAGGTCCTGTGTTGACTATGATGGAAAAAGTGAGCTGAGATGAGCATTGAGGGTCACTTTTCCAACTTCTCACTGTGGCTGTACTATGACAATCTGCCTCATATTCTTGCCAATATACTTTCCCCATCATAATGCATTGTGTGTTCCCTTAAACTGTAAGCCAAATCAAACATTTCTATCCATATTTTGACTTTATCAATGATTTGTGATAGTACTGATAAGAGTTTTTGATATACCTAACTGTATACTAGTGCATTAGAACCTGTTCCCATCACCAGTTTCACATCTGCCTCCCCACATTTCTTTAACACCTGGCAACCACGATTCTGTCATCAGCTATGATGAAATGAACTGTTTTATATTCCTCATGTGGATGAGACCATTCAGTCTTCCACTTCCTCTGCCTGGATTATTTCACTTAACATAATTATCTTCTCTCACATCATGGTTGTTACAAATGACAGAATGTCATTTATTTTTATGGCTAAGTATTATTCCATTGTATGTATGCCATGCTGTCTTTATCAATTTATCAAATGATGGACATGTAAGTTTTCTCCATTTTTTTCAATGACAATAAATAGTGCTGCAGTGAATGATGAATGCAAAAGTCTTTTAGATATCCTGATTCTTATTCTTTGGATATATAACCAGCAGTGAAATTTACTGGATCCTATGGCAAGTCTATTTTTAATTTCTGAGGACCTTCTCTGCTGTTTTCTGTAATGGCTGTGCTAATTTCCATTCCCACTAGTAGTTTGCAAGAATTCCTTTTCACGTGTCTTCACCAACACTTGTCATCAATAGCCTTTGACAACAGCTATGCACATAGGGATTTAGTCTGCCTTTCTCTGGAAATCAGCTATGCTGAATACTATTTTTTTTTTTTAATAACTCTTGGGCATTTGTATACCTTCTTTTGATAAATGTCCATTTTGATTTATTACCCATTTTTCACATTAATTTGTTAGACAAGTTTTTGTTATTGAATCATTGGAATTCCTTATATTTCCTAGTATTAATCCCTTGTCTGACATACATTTGTAGGCGTTTTTTCATGTTCTGTTGGTTGGTTTCCAGTAATCCTCTTTTTATTTCAGTCTTTGTATCCTTTGTTTTTAGAGACTTGTCCAAAATAACCTTTGTCTTTTCCAAAGTTCTTACATATTTTCTTGGTATTTTGTTCTTTAAAAATATGAACTTTATAGATTCAGGTTTTATATCTAGCCCCTCAGTCCATTTTGAGTTTATTTTTATAACAGGTGAAAAAGAGTAGGAGTTTTATCTTCCTTATATGAATGTACAGTTGTTCCAGCATCAATAATTGAAAAGGTTATTCCATTGCCAGTGTGTTTCCCTCTCACCTTTGCTAAAAATTAGCTGACTGTGCATTGGGAGTTATGTCAAAGATGATATCCTTTTAGACCAACACCTGGAAGCAAGTACGGTGATTGACAACGACATTCTTATAATGATATATGGCTTTCAGCTTAATTCAATAGAAACATACAAATAAATTTAGATTTGGTTTCAACTATAAACCCACTTAAATCTACACACATGTTTTATTAGTTATTAGAAATGATAATGTTGATACCAAGATTACTCTAGTCATCCCAGTAGTTGTTAGAGGTTGGTTCAGATTCTTTATTTCATAATAATTCCATTGTGGTAATGTGTGCTTGTTTAGATGTTTCTTCTACATTTTCAAATGTTTGGTTCATAATAACCTCTAATGATCTTCTGTGTCCTGGTGGCATTGGTTCCTTTTCTAGCTAAGTTTTTATTTAATTGACCCACCTTTCTCTTTCCCTAGCTAATGCCTCATTTATTTATCTGTTTAATGAACCAGTGTCTAAGCTAAGAGTGCTGCATACCTGTAATCCTAAACAGGATTTTAGGATTACAAAATCCTAAACTGAGTTCAAGGACAGCATTAGCTATATCAGGGAGTCCTTTCTAAAAAGCTGGAAAATAACAAGAAAACAAACAAACAAACGAACAGCCTCCTTATCCTAAGGACATACACTCTAGCTCATTCATAGAGTTCACTACTTCCCTGGTTTGGAGTTCCACTTATTCTTATTTTTATAATTCCTAAAGATTCATTGATAGTTTTTTTTTATTTGAGAATTTATTTTATTTTATTTGTGTGTGTGCGTTTGTGTGTGTGTGTGTGTGTGTGTGTACATATGTGTACCAAAGCTAGATATTGATATAGGGGGCAGTTCTGATGATGTCCTGTTCCCCAATTGATTCTTGATCTGTCAATAAAAAATGCTGTATGTTAATTACTGGGTGGAAGTTACAGGCGGGACTTCCAGGTCCCAGGAGGAAAAGGCAGGTGCAAAGATGGAAAGGAGGAGTTTCTTGCCGTGCTTTGGAGGGTGAAGACAGCAGCCATGTGAGGTCTAGGGACAACCTGGGGCCTGTGGCCACTACTACAGATGGGTTGAAATGGATGTTTGGCAAGGGCTAGGTGGGACTAGTCACTGAAGTAGCCATAATCTTAATTGGTTGAAATCTTAATAATTGATGCAAAGTTGAAGTTATAATTTTTTATATTACATTGGTACAGAATTTATTTTGAAGCAAATTTAATGTTTTTATTGGTATGAATACATATATATATATATATATATATATATATATATATATATATTTCTTTATTTACATTTCAAATGTTATCCCCTCCTGGAAACCTCCATCCCATCTCCCCTCTCCTGCTTCTATGAGAGTGTTCCTCCACCCACCCACACACTCCCACCTCCCCACCCACGATTCCCCTACACTAGGGCATCTATCTAGCCTTCATAGGACCAAGGACCTCTCCTGCCATTGATGATGGAAAAGGCCATCCTCTGCTCCATATGCAGCTAGAGTCATGTGTACTCCTTGGTTGGTGGCTTAGTCCCTGGGAGCTCTGGGGGTCTGGTTAGTTGATACTGTTGTTCTTCCTATGGGGTTGCAAACCCCTTCAGCTCCTTCAGTCCTTCCTCTAACTCCTTCATTGGGGACCCCACACTCAGTCTAATGGTTGGCTGAAAGCATCAGCCTCTGTATTTGTAAGGCTCTGGCAGAGCCTCTCAGGAGACAGATATATCAGGCTCCTTTCAACAAGCATTTCTTGGCATCTACAATACAGACAGGATTTGGTGACTGTATATGGGATGAATCTCCAGGTGAGACAGTCTCTGGATGGCCTTTCCTTCAGTCTCTGATCAACACTTTGTCTCCATATTTCCTCCCATGAGTATTTTGTTCCCCTTTCTAAGGACTGAAGCACCCACCTTTGGTCTTCCTTCTTCCTGAGCTTCATGTGGTCTGTGAATTGTATCTTGGGTATTTCAAACTTTTGGACTAATATCCACTTATCAGTGAGTACATACCATGTGTGTTCTTTTGTGATTGGGTTCCCTTACTCAGGATGATATTTTCTTGTTCCATCCATTTGCCTAAGCCATCATTGTTAGTAGCTTTGTAGTACTCCATTGTGTTAATGTATCACATTTTCTGTATCCATTCCTCTGTTGAAGAGTTTTTTCCAGCTTCTGGCTATTATAAATAAGGCTGGCATGAACATAGTGGAGCATGTGTCCTTGTGATATGATGGAGACTTTGGGGATATGCCCAGGAGTGGGATAGCTGGGTCATCAAGAACTGCCAGACTGATTTCCAGAGTGGTTGTACCAGCTTGCAATCCCACCAACAATGGATGAGTATTCTTCTTTCTCCATATCCTTGCCAGCATCTGCTGTCACCTGAGTTTTTGATCTTAGCCATTCTGACTGGTATGAGGTAGAATCTCAGGATTATTTTGATTTGCATTTCCCTGATGACTAAAGATGTTGAACATTTCTTTAGGTACTTCTCGGCCATTCCTTATTCCTCAGTTGAAAATTCTTTGTTTAGCTCTAGATTCTAATTTTTAATAGGGTTATTTGATTTTCTGGAGTCTTGAATTCTTTGTTTATATTGAATATTAGCCCTCTATTGGATGTAGTATTGGTAAAGATCTTTTCCAAATCTTTTGGTTGGTGTTTTGTCCTATTGACAGTGTTGTTTGTCTTACAGAAGACTTGCAATTTTATGAGGTCCCATTTGTCAATTGTTGATTTTAGAGCATAAGCCATTGGTGTTCAGTTCAGGAAACTTTCCACTATGCCCATGTGTTTGAGGATTTTCCCCACTTTCTCCTCTATAAGTTTCAGTGTATCTGGTATTATGTGGAGGTCCTTGATCCACTTGGACTTGAGTTTTGTACAAGGAGATAAGAATGGGTTGATTTGCATTTTTCTACATGCTGACCACCAGTTGAACCAGCACCATTTGGTAAAAAATGCTGTCTTTTTTCCACTGGATGGTTTAAGCTCCTTTGTCAAATATCAAGTGACTATAGGTATGTGAGTCCATTTCTGGGTCTTCGATTCTATTACATTGATCTTCCTGCCTGTCTCTGTATCAATACCATACAAGTTTTTATCTCCATTGCTCTGTAATACAGCTTGATGTCAGGGTTGGTGATTCCCCCAGAAGTTCTTTTATTGTTAAGAATACTTTTCGTTATCCTGAGTCTTTTTGTTATTCCAAATGAATCTGCAAATTGTTCTTTCTAAATCTACGAAGATTTGAGTTAGAATTTTCATGGGGATTGCATTGAATCTGTAGATTGCTTTCAGAAAATGGCCATTTTTCCTAATTCAATCCTGCCAATCTATGAGCATGGGGGATCTTTCCATCTTCTGAGATCTTGGATTTTTTTTCTCCAGAGACTTTTAGTTCTTGTCATACAGATGTTTCACTAGCTTGGTTAGAGTCATACCAAGGTATGTAATATTATTTGTGACTATTGGGAAGAACGTTGCATCCCTAATTTCTTTCTCAATCTGTTTATCCTTTGTGTATAGGAAGGCTACTGATTTGTTTGAGTTATTTTTATATCCAGCCACTTTGCTGAAGTTGTTTATAAGCTGTAGGAGTTCTGTGGTGGAATTTTTGGGTCACTTAAGTATACTATCATATCATCTGCAACTATTTTGCCTTCTTCCTTTCTACTTTGTATCCCTTTGACCTCCTTTTCTTGTCTAATTGCTCTAGCTAGAACTTCAAGTACTATATTGAATAGATACAGAGAGAGTGGGCAGTTTTATCTAGTCCCTGATTTTAGTGGGATTGCTTCAAGTTTCTCAGCATTTAGTTTGATGTTGGCTACTGGTTTGCTGTATATTGGTTTTACTAATGTGCCTTGAATTCCTGTTCTTTCTTGACTTTTAACATGAAGAGATGCTTAATTTTGCCAAATTCTTTTTCAGCATCTAATGAAATGGACATGTTTGTTTCTTTGAGTTTATATAGTGGATTACATTGATGGATTTCTGTATATTGAACCATCCCTGCATCACTGGGATGAAGCCAACTTGGTTGTGGTGAATGATTATATTTAATTATTCTTGTATTTGGTTGGCAAGAATTTTATTGAGTATTTTTGCATCCATGTTATGAAATTGGTCTGAAGTTCTCTTCTTTGTTGGGTCTTTGTGTGGTTTAGGTATAAGCATAATTGTGGCTTTATAGAATGAATTGGGTAATATTCCTTCTGTTTCTATTTTGTGGAATAGTTTGAAGAGTATTGGTATTAGGTCTTCTTTGAAGGTCTCATAGAATTCTAAATTAAAATCATCTGGTTCTCTCCTTTTGTGTTTGGGAAACTTTCAATGAATACTTCTATTTCTTTAAGGGATGTGGGACTGTTTAATTGGTTTATCTGATTCTGATTCAACTTTGCTACCTAATATCTGTCTAGAAAATCACCCATTTCATCTAGATTTCCCAGTTTTGTTGAGTATAGGCTTTTGTAGTAGGGTCTAATGATTTTTTTGAATGTTCTCAGTTTCTGTTGTTATGTCTCCTTTTTCTTTTCTGATTTGGATGCAGTTTCTGTTCCCTATGGTTAGCCTGGCTAAGGGTTTATCTATCTTGTTGATTTTGTCAAAGAAACAGCTCCTGTTATTTTGGCTTTTTTTATTTTATTCTTTGTATAGTTCTCTTTGTTTCTACTTGGGTGATTTCAGCCCTGAGTTTGATTATTTCCTGCAGTCTACTTCTCTTGGGTGTATTTGCTTCTTTTAGTTCTAGAGCTTTCATGTGTTATGTCAGGCTGCTAGAGTACGTTCTCTCCAGTTTCTTTTGGAGGCACTTAGAGCTATTAGTTTTCATCTTTCCACTGCCTTCATTGTGTCTATAAGTTTGTGTATGTTATGTTCATTTTCATTAAATTCTAGGAAGTCTTTAATTTATTTCTTTATTTCTTTCTTGACCAAATGATCATTAAGTAGAGCAAGTTCAGCTTCCATGTGTATGTGTACTTTCCATTGTTTTTGTTGGTATTTAAGACCAGTCTTAGTCTGATAGGCTACATGGAATTATTTCAGTTTTCTTAGATATCTTGAGGCTTCTTTTTTGACCAATTATATGGTCGATTTTGGAGAAGATAATAGGAGGTGCTGAGAAGAAGGTATATTCTTTTGCTTTAGGATGACATGCTCTATTAATATCTGTTAGATCCAGTTGGTTCATAACTTCTATTATTTTCACTTTGTCTCTGTTTAGTTTCTGTTCCATGATATGTCCATTGATAAGAGTAGGGTGTTGATATCTCCCACTATTGTTTTGTGGGGTGCGATGTATGCTTTGAGATTTAGCAAAATTTCTTTTATGAATGAGGGTGCCCTTGTATTTGGAGCATAGATGTTCAGAATTGAGAGTTCATCTTGGCAGATTTTTTTCCTTTGACCAGTATTAGGTGTCCTTCCTTATCCTTTTTGAAAACTTTTGTTTGAAAGTTGATTCTATTCAATTTTTAGAAGGGCACTCCAGCTTTTTTCTTGGGACCATTTGCTTGGAAAATTCTTTTCCAACCTTTTACTCTGAGGTAGTGTCTGTCTTTGTCACTGAGGTATGTTTCCTGTATGCTGCAAAATACTGGGTCCTGTTTACATATCCAGTCTGTTAGTCTACATCTTTTTATTGAGGAATTGAGTCCACTGATGTTAAGAGATATTAAGGAATAGTGATTGTTGCTTCTTTTTATTTTTGATGTTAGAGGTGGAATTATGTTTGTGTTGTGTCTTCTTTTGGGTTTTTTGAAAGATTACTTTCTTGCTTTCCCTAGGGTGTAGTTTCCTTCCTTGTGTTGGTGTTTTCCATCTATTATCATTTGTAGCATAGCGCTAGATTTGTGGAAAGATATTGTATAAATTTGGTTTTGTCATGGAATATCTTGTTTTTTCCATCTATGACAATTGAGAGTTTTTCTGGGTATAGTAGCCTGGACTGGCATTTTTGTTCTCTTAGGGTCTGCATGACATCTGTCGAGGATCTTTTGGCTTTCATAATCTCTGGTGAGATGTCTGTTGTAATTCTGATAGGTCTGTCTTTATATGTTACTTGACCTTTTTCCCTTAATGCTTTTAATGTTCTTTCTTTGTTTAGTGCATTTGGTGTTTTGACTATTATGTGACAGGAGGAATTTCTTTTCTAGTCCAGTCTATTTGGAGTTCTGTAGGATTCCTGCATGTTCATGGGCATCTCTTTCTTTAGGTTAGGGATGTAGTTTTCTATAATTTTGTTGAAGATATTTACTGGCCCTTTAAGTTCTCTTCTATACCTATTATCCCTAGGTTTTGTCCACTCATTGTGTCCTGGATTTCCTGGATATTTTGGTTTAAGAGCTTTTTGCATTTTGCATTTTCTTTGACTGTTGTGTCAATGTTTTCTATGGTATCTTCTGCACCTGAGATTCTCTCTTCAATCTCTTGTATTCTTTTGGTGATGCTTGCATCTATGACTCCTGATCTCTTTCCCAGGTTTTCTAAATCTAGAATTGTCTTCCTTTGTGATTTCTTTATTGATTCTATTTCCAATTTTAGATCCTGGATGGTTTTCTTCATTTCCTTCACCTATTTGGTTGTGTTTTCCTGTAATTCTTTAGGCGATTTTTGTGTTTCCTCTTTAAATGCTTCTACCTGTTTACTTGTGTTCTCCTGTATTTCTTTGAGGGAATTATTTATGTCCTTCCTAAAGTCTTCTATCATCATCATGAGAAGTAATTTTTAGATCTGAATCTTGCTTTACCGGTGTTATGGTGTATTCAGGACTTACTATGGTGGAAGAATTGGGTTCTGATGATGCCAAGTAACCTTGATTTCTGTTGCTTATGTTCTCATGCTTGCCTCCTGCCATCTGATTATCTCTAGTGCTACCTGCCCTTGCTATATCCGACTGGATCCTGTCCTTCCTCTGATCCTGGTTGTGTCAGAACTTCTCAGAGTTCAGCTTTCTCTGTGATTCTGTGATTCTGGGATCCTGTGATACTGAGATCCTGGCTGTGTCAGGGCTCCTGGGAGTTATAAGCTTCCTCTGGGACCCTGAAATCCTGGTGTGACCAAGTTCCTGTGATCCTAGGTGCGTTATTGTGTCTGGAATTGGAGCTTCCTCTGGGTGTTGTGGGATCGGCTGTGGAGTTCTCACCCAAGGTCTGGTCAGGGCACTGGCCCAGACAGAAAGGACATGAATTTCTTGTATTAATAAAAAACTAATGCTGTTACAATTAGATAGGCATTGTGCCTATGTAACTCATTTAAAAATACAAAGCTTAGACCATTCTTTCTATAACTACTATTACAAACTATTTTTAGATGATAAAGCAATATGAGTTAAGGTCAGAAAGCAAACTCATGGTTTTGGTAGATTATGATTTAATTATAAAAGGGTGTTTTCCAATTTATTTCAATTAAAAATAGCTAAGAGTAGTTAAAGTTTAACTAAATATATACATATATACTTAGTTATATATATATTTGAATATATATATTCAAAAATGTCAGAAATCCACAGAATGTGATATTTAATGTTATTTAATCATTTGACAGTGAGAGATATCTACCCCTGACAGCACCTCCTTCTTGGTTGAAAGAAGATATTGAACATCTTCAACTCCAGGGGAGGTTGCATATCATGGCAAGGTAGCCATAAGGCAGAAAATGCCTATTTCATCTGCAGACAAAATATTTTCCAGGAAAATAACAGTAAACTGTTGCCGCTGGTGAGACAGGGTAAGCAATCCTTAATAATTCTGCTTTGCAAAAGTCTGTCAGATGATCCTGGGCCAGAAGGCCAAAGACTGATGCTCCAAGATTTTGAGGAATTAAGAGGTTGTCCAGGTAGTCAGCTGTCTCTACAGCTGCTTGAGAAGCTATGTTTGGTGCTTCCTATATACCCAGGTAATGTTTAAATCATTCTCAGATTTATGATGAGTTTGAAGAGTAGTTTTAATCTCATAATCAAACTTAAGTTATTTAACATTGAGAGAGAGTTTATAGAATGGATGACATGTTTTTCAGGTGGTGTTACAAGTTAAAATATAAACATAATCTAGTGATAGAATCATAACTCTTTCAGTTAGGAATGATGCTAGAGTATCTAATTGACAAATATGATGTTCTGGATGTCATTTGTACATCATATTGTGTATTTTACATGATTATTATGGTTTTGTCCAATTTATGTCTGGGAGAAGAGGTTTTTTTTAAATTTTTTATTGGACATAAAAGGTGAGGTATAGGGAGCAGTTCTTATATTGTTCTGTTCTCTAATTGGTTTTTGATCTGTAAGTAAAGAAAGCCATGAGCCAATTGCTTGCCAGAAGGTATAAATGGGATTTCCGGTCCCAGGAGAAAAGGCAGATGCAAGAAAGGAGAGGAGGAGTTTTTGCCATGCTTTGAAGGGAGAAGAAGCTAGCAGTCATGTGAGGTCTTGGGAGAAACTAGGGCCTGTGGCCACTACTATAGGCCATAGATGTTTGGCAGGGACTAGGTGGGATTAGCCACTGGAGTTTAGGGAAGGTGGGAGGACCAGAGATAAAAATATTAAGGGCATGTTTTTCTAGCAATTGTGTCCTAAGGCAACTTGAAAACTAAGAAACTGTGTGTGTGTGTGTGTGTGTGTGTGTGTGTGTATGTGTGTGTGTGTTTTGTCCGAGGATTAAAGGAGCATGGTGGGGGCCAGTAGTGCAGTCACCTCCAGGAGCTAAATGCGTGTAGAGAGTAAAACTACAGGCTAGAGATTGACAATGGATATCTTTTTCAATTGACTTTTCAAATGGTTTTTGAGACAACGTCTTGTTCAGAAGCAGGAACTCACTGAGATTTAGAGTACGGTAATGTGTAAGCAAACACCAGGGATCTGCCTGCTCCTACCTAGCACTTGAATTTTAGGCATGTTTTACTGTGCTCAGCTTTTTTGTAGAAGAGCTGGAGATTCCAACTCAGGTCCTCATGCTTATATAGCAAACATCTCACAGATGGAGCCCTTACTGTGACGTCTAACATTGTACCTTCTCAGTGTGATTTTTCTAACCTGTCTTCTTGCTGTGTGGCTTTTACTGTTTTCTACAGGTTGTGTCCTTTTCATGTTCCTTTTCATTTGCTTCAAGGATTTTTAAATTTATCTCTGATTTCTTCCTTGATTAATCATTACAAAGAATTTAATTTAATTTCAATGTTTTTGAATCCTTTTGTTGATCACAATATTCTAATTATCAAATATGCTTAATATATTTTCAACATTTAAGAATTATTGAGGTTTGTATTATGGTTTAGCATGTGATCTATCTTGAAAACTGTTCCATGAGCTGATGAGAAAACAACAACAAAACAAAACAGACAAACACACAAAAAAATCAGCAACTTTGCAGTGGGTAGCTGTTAATTGAAATCCTCCTTGAATATTTTTTTAGGCCCATTTGGTTTGCAGTGAAAATGGATGGATTTTTTGTTGTTGATTCATGTCTGTTTCATTGACTATAAATACATGTAGATATTCTTTTTTACTTTTGACTCCATATGCTTGGCATATCTTACTGCATTCTTTACACAGTCCATGGGCGTTCTTAGAGGTGATGTTATTTTCTTGTAAGCAACACAGATTTGAGTCATGCTTTTTAATCCCTTTAGTAATTCTGTTTAGATTCCTAATTCTCTTAGTGCTTCTTTGTGAGTACAGGGACCTCTGTGAACCAACACACTGACATTCAGGATTGTTGCTGATATGTAATGTCTATTTTAAAATACATTTTATTAGTTCTTTGTATTAGTACAGTATGTATTGATCATATTTAGTCTCCCTCTCCAACTCTTCCCAAATCCACTCCTATTTCCCTCTCAGGCAGCTTTGGGTCATTTTTCTCTATTGAGGACAATTTGGGCTCCCCAAATAATCTTGGTTAAGTGGCCTTCTACTGTACTTTGGTCAAATCATTATGAGCCATACTCAGAGGAAACAACTTGAAGGAGCAATGCAGAGAGAGGAAGGAGGCAGTTTTACCAGGAGACTTTTACAGAGATAGGTGGCAAAGAGAGAACAAGATAGATTTATGTGAAGACAGAACAGGCCAGAGAATGAGAAGGAACCAGAAGATTAGAGCATATTGCCAAAGTTGGTATGAAGCCAAGCAGAGCAATTCACTCAGAATCCAAGAGAAAAGTCTGATTGAATCAGTCAGCTTGGTGAGTAGTTTGATCCAAAACCAAATGCGTTGAACTAGCCCACCGGATTTCAGAAAGAACTTCTAGAAAGGGTGAGCTTATTCAGCAGTAAGCCTCCAAAATGGTGATTACATCTGGTGAATATAAGTTACATTTACACAGTTGAGGATCTCTGTTGATCATCATCTACTACAAACAGAAGCTTCTTTGATGAGGGTTAATTCCTTAATCTGTGAGTATAATGACCTTTTATTAGGAGTTAGTTTAATATTATGTTATTTGGTAGAATAATAGTAGTAATTCTGTGATAATGTCTATAATCTGTCTAACCATAGTTTCTAATGTCTATAATCTGTCTCACCATAGTTTCTAATGTCTATAATCTGTCT
>JADRCH010000073.1:3405542-3438204 GCA_019843965.1 Rhynchomys soricoides | reverse complement strand
TGTCTATAATCTGTCTCACCATAGTTTCTAATGTCTATAATCTGTCTAACCATAGTTTCTAATGCCTATAATCTGTCTAACCATAGTTTCATCATTTTTTTTATTGCATCTATCACTTACAGATTTATGATTTCTGGTTATCATGAGACCGTGAAACATTTTGATTATAACAAGCTATTTTAAATGATAGCAATTTAATGTAACCAGAAAGACCACAGAAACACAAATGTAAGAGAAAATTTACTAGAAAAATTTGACAATTGTACTGCATCCCTCTCTGTTCTTTGAGTGTTCTTCATTTTTAATCATTATTTTCTTCTTCCAATTTGTATTTTCAGGTTGCCCATCTACATGCTCACTAATTCTGTTTTATTTCTCCCATCAGCAGTGCTTTATACTGATATTTCAATACTATCATTTCATCTATTTTTTTTATTTTTATTGGTTATCTTATTTATTTACATTTCAAATGATATCCCTCTTCCAAGTTTCCCCTCCACAAGCCCTCTATCCACTCCTCTCTCCCTCTGCCTCTATGAGGGTGCTCCCCCACCCACCCATTCCTGCCTCAGCAGCCAGCATTCCCTATCCTGTGTCATCACACCTCCACTGGAACAAGGAGCTCAACTCCCAGTGATGCCAGATAAGGCAATCCTCTGCTGCCTTGGGTATCCTCTGTGTACTCTTTGGTTGGTGGTTTAGTCTGTAGGAGCTTTGGGGGATCTGGTTGGCTGATATTGTTGTTCTTTTTATGTGGTTGCAGATCCCTTCAGCTCCTACAATTCTTGTCCTAACCTCCCAATTGGGGTCCCTGTGCTCAGTCCAATGTTTCACTGTGTACATCCCCATCTGTATTGTTCAGGCTCTGGCAGAGCCTCTCAAGAGACAGCTGTATCAGGCTCCTGTCAGCAAGAACTTCTTGGCATCTGCAATAGTGTCTGGGTTTGGTGGCTGCATGTGGGATGGATCCCTAGGTGGGACAGTCTCTGGATGGCCTTTCCTTCAGTCTCTGCTCCACTCTTTGTCCCTGTATTTCCTTTAAACAGGAGCAATTCTGGGTCATAATTTTGGAGATGGGTGGGTGGCCCCATCCCTCAACTGGGGGGCCATGCCTAACCTCTGGACATGGTCTCAACAGTTTTCGCTCCCTTTTGTGGGGTATTTCAGCTAATGTCATCCCTGTGGGGTTCTAGGAGGCTCTTGCTTTCCTGGCTTCTGGGACTTTCTGGTTGCTAGCCCCAGTTCCCCATTCCCCATTGCTACACACCTCTGTTCAATTTCTTGACGTTCTGTACATATCCTCCATCTCATCCCATATCTTATTCTTCCCCTCTTTTTCCCCTCCCCCTCTTCTTTTCCTCCCAAGTCCCTCCCACCCTCTACTTCCCTTGATTATTTTTCCCCCTTCTAATTAGGATTGAAGCAGTCACTCTTTGGCCTTCATTCCTATTGAGCTTCATGTGGTCCTAGAGCTGTATCATGGGTATTCCATGTTCTTTGCCTAATATCCATTTATCAGTGAGTACATACCATGTGTGTTACCTCACTCAGGATGATATTTTCTAGGTCCATCCATTTGCCTGCAACTTTCATGAAGTCATTGTTTTAATAGCTGAGTAGTATTCCACTGTGTAAATGTACCACATTTTCTGTATCCATTCCTCAGTTGAGGGACATCTGGGTTGTTTTCAGCTTCTGGCTCTTATAAATAAGACTACTATGAACATAGTGGAGCATGTGTCCTTATTACATGTTAGAGAAACTTCTGGGTATGTGTTCAGAACTGGTATAGCTGAATCCTCAGGTAAGTACTATGTCCAATTTTCTGAGGAAAGGCCCGACTGATTTCCAGAGTGATTATACCAGCTTGCAATCCCACCAGCAATGGAAGAATGCTCTTCTATCTCCACATCCTTGCCAGTATATGCTGTCTCTTGAGTTTTTGATCTTAGTCATTCTGACTGGTGTGAGGTGGAATCTCAGGGTCATTTTGATTTGCATTTCCTGGATGACTAAGGATATTGAACATTTCTTTTAGTCAAGTTTCCTCAGTTGAGGATTCTCTGTTTAGCTCTATTTTCTATTTGTTAATAGGGTTATTTGATTTTCTGGAATCTAACTTCTTGAGTTCTTTGTATATATTGGATATTAGCCCTCTATTGGATGTAGGATTGGTAAAGATCTTTTCCAAATCTGTTGGTTGGTGTTTTGTCCTATCTACAGTGTCCTTTGTCTTACAGAAGCTTTGCAATTTTATGAATTCCTATTTGTTGATTCTTGATCTTAGAGCATAAGCCATGGGTGTTCTGCTCAGGAAATTTTCCCCTGTTTCCATGTGCTTGAGGGTTTTCCCCACTTTCTTTTCTATTAGATTCAATGTACCTGGTTTTATGTGGAGGGCTTTGATTCATTTGGACTTAAGCTTTGTACAGGGAGAAAAGAATGGATCAATTTGCTTTCTTCTATGTGCTTCCCACCCCTTGAACCAGCACCATTTGTTGAAGATGCTGTCTTTTTTCCCACTGAATGGTTTTAGCTCCTTTGTCAAAAATCAAGAGACCATAGGTGTGTGGGTTCATTTTTGGGTCTTTGATTCTATTACATTGATCTACCTGCTTGTCACTGTACCAATACCATGCAGTTTTATCACTATTTCTCCCAGAAGTTGTTTTATTGTTGAGAATAGTTTGAGCTATCTTGAGTTTTTTGTTATTCCAAATGAATTTGAGAATTGCTCTTTCAAACTCTGTGAAGAATTGAGTTAAAATTTTGATGGGGGTTGCATTGAATCTGTAGAATGCTTTTGGCCAGATGGTCATTTTATTATATTAATCCGGCCAATCTGTGAGCTTAGGTGATCTTTCCATCTCTGAGGTCCTCTTTGATTTCTTTCTTCAGATACTTTAAGTTCTTGTTTTACAAATTTTTCAATTGTTTGGTTAGTGTCACACCAAGATATTTTGTGATTATTGTGAAGGGTGTTGCTTCCCTAATTTCTTTCTCAGTCCTTTTATCCTTTGGATATAGGAAAGCTACTGATTTGTTTCAATTATTTTTCTATCCAGCCCCTTGGCTGAAGTTGTTTATAAGCTGTAGGACTTCTCTGGTGGAATTTTTGGGTCAATTAAGTATACTATCTTATACTGCAAATAGTGATATTTTGACTTCTTCCTTTCCAATTTGTATCCCTTTGACCTTCTTTTGTTGTCTAATTGTTCTAGCTAGAACTTCAAGTAATATATTGAATAGATAGGGAAGAGAGTGGGCAGCCTTATCTAGTCCTTGATTTTAGAGGGATTTCTTCAAGTTTCTCGACACTTAGTTTGCTGTTGGCTACTGGTTTGCTGTATATTGCTTTTATTATATTTTGGTATGGACCTTGAATTCCTGATCTTTCCAAGATTTTTAACATGAAGGGATGCTGAATTTTGTCAAATTCTTTTTCAGCATCTAATGAAATGATCATGCTGTTTTTTTCTTTGAGTTTGTTTATGTAATGGATTATATTGATGGATTTCCATGTATTGAACCATCCCTGAATCCCTGTGATGAAGCCAACTTGATCATTGTGAATAACATTTTGATGTGTTCTTGGATTTGGTTGGCAAGCAATTTATGGAGTATATTTGCATCAATGTTCATAAGGGAAATTGTTCTGAAGTTTTTGTTCTTTTTTGGGTCTTTGTATGATTTTGATATGAATGTAACTGTTTCTTCATAGAACAAATTGGATAGTGTTTCTTCTGTTTCTATTTTATGGAATAGTTTAATGAGTATTGATATTAGGTCTTTTTTGAAAGTCAGATAGAATTCTGCACTAAGCCCATCTGTTCCTGGGCTTTTCTTGGTTGGGAGACTTTTAATGACTGCTTCTATTTCTTAGGAGTTATGGAACTATTTAGATGGTTTATCTCACTCTGATTTAACTTTGGTGCCTGGTATTTGTCTAGAAAAGTGTCCATTTCATCCAGAGTTTTCATTTTTATTGAGTATAGGTTTTGTAGTAATATCTGATGATTTTTTGAATTTCCTCACTTTCTGTTGTTCTATCTCCCTTTTCATTTCTGATTTTGTTAATATGGATACTCTGTCTGTGCCCTCTGGTTAGTCTGGCTAAGGTTTTATCTATCTTGTTAATTTTCTCGAAGAAACAGCTCCTGGTTTTGTTGATTCTTTGTATAGTTCTCTTTGTTTCTACTTGGTTGATTTCAGCCTTGAGTTTGATTATTTTCTGCCTTCTACTCCTCTTGGGTGTATTTGATTCTTTTTGTTCTAGAGCTTTCATGTGTTCTGTCAAGCTGCTAGTGTAAGCTGTCTACAGTTTCTTTTTGGAGACATTTAGAGCTATGGATTTTCCTCTTACCACTGTTCTTATTGTGTCCCATAAGTTTGGGTATGTTATGCCTTCATTTTCATTAAAGCGTATAACGTCTTTAATTTCTTTCTTTAATTCTTTTTTGCTCAAGTTATCATTGAGTAGAGTGTTGTTAAGCCTCCAAGTTTATGTGGGCTTTCTGTTGTTTTTGTTGTTATTGAAGACCACTCTTAGTCCATGGTGATGTGATGGGATGCATGGGATTATTCCAATTGTCCAGTATCTGTTGTGGCCTGTTCTGTGACTGGTTATATGGTCAGTTTTGGAGCAGGTACCATGAGTTGCTTAGAAGAAGGTATATTCTTTTGATTTAGGATGAAATGTTCTATAGTCACCTATTAAATCCATTTGGTCCATAACTTCTGTTAGTTTCACTTTGCCTGTTTAGTTTCTTTTTCCATGATCTGTCCATTGATGAGAGTGGGGTATTGAAGTGAGGTGCAATCTGTGCTTTGAACTTTAGTAATCTTTTATAAATGTGGGTGCCCTTGCATTTGGAACATAGGTGCTCAAAGTTGAGAGTTTATCTTGGTAGATTTTTCCTTTGACACTTATCAAGTGTCCTTCTTGATCCTTTTTGAAAACTTTTGGTTAAAAGTCGATTTTATCAGATATTTGAATGGCTACTCTGGCTTGTTTCTTGGGACCATTTGGTTGGAAAATTTTTTTCCAACCTTTTACTTGGTCATAGTGTTTGTCTTTGTCACTGAGTTGTGTTTCCTGTATGCAGCAAAAATACTGGGCCCTGTTTACATATCCAGTCTGTTAGTCTATGTCTTTTTATTGAGAAATTGAGTCCATTGATGTTAAGAGATATTAAGAAATAGTGATTGTTGCTTCCTGTTATTTTTGGTGTTATTTTTATGTTTGTGTGGCTATCTTCTTTTGGATTTGTTGAAAGATTACTTTCTTGCTTTTTCTAGGGTGTAGTTTCCCTCCTTGTGTTGGGGTTTTCCATCTATTATCCTTTGTAGGGCTGGATTTGTGGAAAGATATTGTGTAAATTTTCTTTTGTTATGGAATATCTTGGTTTCTCCATCTATGCTAAGTGAGAGTTTTGCTGAGTATAGTAGCCCGGGCTGGCATTTGTGTTCTCTTAGGCTTTGTATGACACATCCCCAGGATATTCTTGCTCTCATAGTCTCTGTTGAGAAGTCTGTTGTAATTCTGATAGATCTGCCTTTAGTGTTACTTGACTCTTTTCCCTTACTGCTTTTAATATTCTTTCTTTGTTTTGTGCATTTGGTGGTTTGACTATTATGTAATGGGAGGAATTTCTTTTCAGGTCCAAACTATTTGAATTTCTGTTGGCTTCTTGTATGTTGATGGACATTTTTTTCTTTGGGTTTGAGTAGACTTCTCCTATAATTTTATTGAAGATATTGACTGGCCTTTTAAGTTGTGAATCTTTGCTTTCTTATATACCTATTATTCCAAAGTTTGGTCTTCTCATTGTGTACTGAATTTCCTGAATTTGGGTTAGCAGCCTTTTGCTTTTTGTATTTTCTTTGATTGTTGTGTCATTGTTTTCTATGGTATCTTCTGCACCTGTGATTCACTTTTCTATCTCCTTTATTCTGTTGATAATGCTCATACCTATGACTTCTGATCTCTTTCCTAGTTTTTCTAACTCCTTTGTTACTTCTTTATTGTTGTTATTTCTGTTTTTAGGTCCTGTATGGTTTTTTAAAATTCCTTTACCTATTTGTTTGTGTTTGTCTGTAATTCTTTAAAGGATTTTTGTGTTTCCTCTTTAAGGTCTTCTACCTGTTTACTGTGTTCTCCTGTATTTCTTTAAGGGAGTTTTTTATGCCCTTCTTAAAGTCCTTTGTCATCATCATGTGATGTGATTTTAAATCAGAGTCTTGCTTTTCTTGTTTGTTGGGGTATCCAGGACTTGCTCTGGTGGAAGAACTAGGTTCTGACCATGCCAAATAGCCTTGATTTCTGTTGTTGTGTTCTTGACCTTGCCTCTCACCATTTATCTATGGTGTTAGCTAGTCTCTCTGTCTATGTCTGTGGCTTGCTCCTCCTGTAAGCCTTTTTGTCAGCACTCCTGGGAGATTAGATGTCTCCTGGAGAAATTTGGGTATGGAGAGCTGTGGCACAGGGTTAGCTCCAGGGTGCAGATTGAAACAGGAAGAATCCTGTCCCTGGATGTTCCTTGGTTCCCATGTCTTGATGGCTCTGGGTGAATCCTTCTTGGGCCAGGAATTGTGCAGACTTGGAGGTCTTACCTATGCTCTCGGATGTGAGATCTGCTCTCTCCCAGTGGGATCTGGGTATGGAGAGCTGTGGCACAGGGTCAGCTTCAAATACAGATAGAAACCAGAAGGATCCATTGCATCTATTTTAACTAAAAAATTTGCTTGATTTTTAAAAATGATATCTCTTGGTTAAATTTTTCTTACACTACTGAAACATTTCTTTTTGTTTTCTTAAGGTCATTGAACTTCCTTAACATGGTCCTTTTCAATTTAATCTGACTTCTCATCTATATTAACTGGTCTGTTTCTGGTACCTTGTTATGTAGAGTTATAGGTTTCTAAAAGCTGTTGTCAAATGAAATCAGTCATCAGAAGATTCAATAATTCCAAACTTTTGAACTATAGTTCTTTGTCCTTCTGGAATTTCTAATTAGGCTGATAACTTTCTTGGCGCCTATAGTCACTTCTACTATTTCAGCATTAAAAGACAGCAAGGTACAGATTTTCCTGGAGGTATTTGTGTACTATTTCAATGGTTGAAAGCCATCCAAACTTATATTTTCTCTAAATGTGCTGTTGAAAAAAAAAAAGGTAGCTGTCCCTACAAATCTCTTTTGGGGCCAGGACAAACTGAGATGACTTGCCTATAGTTATCAGTCTATAGTAAGGCATTGAGAGATACCTCTGTGTTGTAGATAGTCACTGTGGATAGGCCAATGCCAGTATTCTATGTCATACCCATGACTATTAAGATACAAATCAAAGTCCTACCCTGGAAACCACAGACAACCTTTGGCTAGAAACAAAACCTTCACTTGTAGAAGTTATGTATTGTTGATATGGTTTCAAGGCCCAAGGCTGTTTAGCCAGTTACAGGTGATTCATTCCAGAATGTAAGTGTGATGGAGGCCATTTCAGAGGCTTCATACCTATATAGGTGTGGGATTTGCATCCTTAAGTTCTTCCTAGTATTAGGTTTTATTACTCAAGTTCTATATTAAAGTCTCAGAGTTATAGTGGTGATTGAACCACAGTGAATACAGTCTTGTGTCATGCTATACTGCTTAAAGTTGGAGCAGTGTTGGTAAAGATAAACCCTTAGCTATACAAGTCGACAGTAATATATCAGTAACTTTTATTCCCCTGATTTAATTGTTCTTTCCAAGGCTTACTATCTCAGTCTACTAATCTAGCCCTAGTTCTGGAAGCTTCTAGCCTACATACCATTTTATCTAGGGTTAGAAAGTATTCAGCCTCTGAGACATTGAGGAATAAACTCACCCATTCTATTTCTTTCTGAGCTGTGACTAACTGGTTCTACTCAGCTGTTCTGTCTCAAAGTCATCTCCAAACTGAGTGATTCAATCTAGCTTCTCTCTTGAACTCTGACTTTTGCTCTGCTTGACCTCAAACTAACTCTGGCAGTCTCATTCTCATTCTCTGGGTTATTCTGTCTAGCTTTTTCTTTTTCTATGACCTCTCTCTGTTAAAATCCCCCAGTAAAACTGCCTCCTTCCCTTTATTTCTCTCTTTTTACACTGCTCTCTTAAGTAGCTTTCTTTTCCTCTTTCTTCTCCTGAGTATTGGGCATATCCTATTCTGTCAAATCTTTCTCTGATTCATCAGTTTGTCTGCTATTTAATTAGGCATCACTTTCAAACATGGGTGAGTCCTTCTACAAACTAACTTTACCTTCATTGTTTGTGATTATAAGTATGTACTAAGGGCGTGTCTGTGTTCCACCCAGAAAAATTTAAAGTTATGTGCCAAAGCTGAGCCAGACCCAAACTAGAAATAACTTCTTTCAGTAAAGAAACCAATATCAGGGTTCACAATGTGATCAAATATTTTGCAACACAGTAATGTAGTTTTCACTTGAGTTTTACAGTCATGAATACCTACATTGTCTCAGCAATGCCCATGTCTATAGATTTTAGTGATATTAGTTGAAAAAGGAGTATGTTCCAATGGCAAAGGTGTCTATCTAATGCTGAGTCATTTCTGTTGATTCTTCTGAAAACACTGTACTGGCCATACTTGTATGAGATAAGAAGACAAGCAGTAAGACAGACCTACAGTCTAAAGCCAATGCTGAGCTACTTTATACCTAGTCTCATAGTCACTCAGATCTTAATGACTTCAGCAAGAGGGGATATAACTCAGACTCTCTAACTCTGAAAAGGAGGCAGGTGTAAATTTAAAGCAGCACTACTAGAACACAGGTTCCTTCCTGAGGTTGGGATGCTCCAAATGATACATCTTTAACATGCTCTATCACCTGTGTACAGGGACTTTAGTGTCCTCGAGGTACCAGTTTAAAAGCCGTAGGCCTGATACGAGCTCTTGTTCTGCTGACACTGAAGGGGAGTAGAAGGGTGGTAGGAGGCATCTTAGTCCTTACCTTAAAGCTATTTCAGGTGTTCAATCTAGAATGGAGGAGTTGTGGGTTTTGTCTTGTACTAGACTTTCTTATAATTCTGACTGTTATGTCCTGATTTATTTCTGTTTTTGTTCAAGTGAGTAATGACACTCTCAACACTGCGATGCATGCATGGAGTTAGGGAAGAAATGACACTTTTTCCATGTATGCCTTTTCAAGGAATCTTCTCATTGTACTATTAGAAATAGTCAATATGGACTCCTTGGGTTTTCTTTGCTCTTGTGCATGAATGTTCAGGGTTTTGTGCCCTGGGGAATCAATTGTAAAGACTTCAGTAAACACCAACTTGCTCAGCCTCTATAAACATACCTTATTGAGAAATTCTAGGTATTTTCAGCATTTATCACTCTTTTTATGAAGTTCTTCATGCAAGGGATCTGAATTTAATTTTGCCATTGTTATAATAAGCTCCCAGAGGCCACAGATTCTTTGGTACTAATGAATTCTTACTAACTGACTGATGCTGAACTCTGAGCGCCCCAGAAAAAAAAAATTATGGATTTTTTCTTTCCACAATAAAAAGAACTAAGCACTGTTGTTCACTTACTAGCACATGTAACTACCAATTCAAAATGAGAAAAATAAAAACCTTAAAATTGAGGAGACACAGCTCGTTTGAAATACTCAGGAACACTCCACGAATCACTTATTTTCTTTTAAAAATCTATGCATTGGTATAAGATAGATATTTTAAACCTAGTTATATTCACTCAAAAATTATGGTAACTGGTAATGTTGGAAATATTAATCTTTGGCTTCTACCCACTGAGAAAATTAAAATAAGTAGAATGATCATAAAGCTATACGTTTCTCAGGGACCATCAAATTAAATTTAACATGGAGTTTGAGTCCAAGTAAAGAAATGTACTCATGATACAAACAGAAATATTGCTCAAAAAATTTAGGAAAAAAATGTCTTGCTTTGAAAAGTTTTGTGAAAAATACAGACTTTTCAAAATACAAAAATAAAAGTGATGGAGCTTTGAGGTTATGTATTGTTTGTATATCTTCTCCACTAGTCTGCTTCATAGAACCTAAAACTTCTTAATTGAATTTTAGAAAATCCTATGTAAAATACAAAGCATAAAAACTAATCAAGTCCATGAATGTAGCAGTGTTTTACCCCCATAGTTTGAAATGCCACCTGATATTGCTATGCCTGAAATTGGACTGTTTGCTTCTAACATGCAATTTTGTTCAGCAATATTGGTAGAACTAGGCAAATCATTAAGCACTCATTATTGAGAATAAACATCCCTTTGAATAAATGCTTTTGTCCTTCAGTAATTGATATTATTTTAAACCCAGTTAACTAAACATATTGTTGTGGTTGATCCCTGTCTCAAAATCATTTCTGGCCTTTTCTATCCATGGGATGATCAGAACAAATGTATACTGTTGCCTACACTGAAACAGCTTTGGAACATTAAATGGTAATGCCATTTGTGTGACTCTTAACATATAAAGTCCTACCTAAAATATGTCAGACTTCTGTTATTATATCAATGATGAAAATAATCTTTAAAAAGTTGAAAGTTATATACAGCCATTCTAGATTGACAGAGCAATGCAGGGAAGATAAAGTTGTTTCTTGATTACTCAAACTTATTTTTAACAATTTATTTTGAAATAGTTTAAAACTCAAAATGAAATTTAAAAAAATTGTGCAGTCTTCATTCAGCTTTGATAATATTAACTAACTAATTAATGGATTAATGCACAAGATGGTGACCCAAACTGCTCAGATTAGACTTGGGTGACCATTAACCCACACATCTAATTCAGAGTAAAATTTCAGAGATCTTGTTTCAAAAGTTTTGCCATAAGGCCAACCTTAGATTTACAGTCTCCTAATTGGAACTTTCTGAATGCTGGAATTACAGATGTGCGCCATCATGCCAGGCTCATTAATTTTGAAAAATTGGATTCATTTTTCTTTGCTCAGTGCAGGGTCTTATTCAGATTGTCCTAACACAGGTGCTATGGTTTTCTTGAGTTGTCTTCTCAATGGCTAATCCTCATCATTGCTTTGTGATTTGATGACATTCTTGAGAGTTCTGGTCTACCCTTGTAGAATAATCTCCATGTGAGGTATTCTCATATGTACCCCAAGTAGTTCCTTTTTGACATGGATACCTCACAAAGTGATGTGCCTTTCTCACTTGAATTATTGGGAAATATGTGATTCTGGTAAATCATGATTCTTGTAAAGTAGTATTGCTGAATTTTCACTATAAATTTACATTTTTATGTATGAAATTATAATAAATTTGGAGAGCTTTAAAGATTCTTCAAATATACTTTTTCATCTAAAACATTTGCCATTTAGTTTTAGGGTTTTAGGCAACAATCATTGTCTTTTAACTGTGACTTTTCTGTGCTATGTATTTTTTCATCATCTTGATACTTATAAAAGCATGGACTCACGGATGCACACTCAATAGGTAAGAGTGCAATATTGCTATTGATGATTTTGCTACCACTTTGACCCAAATTTGCCATGAAGAACCATTTTATATTACCTTCTATTCTTTTGATATATTGCATCTTCATATTAGTGACATAATAAAATTCTAAACTCATATTTTAAAAATTCTACATGTGTGTATGGTATGCAAGCATGTATATGTGTGTTTCCATATGTGTGAGCACTTGTGTGTACACTTGGGTGTTTGGAGGCCTTAGGTTGACATTGGATGTGTTCCTCTGTCTCTCTCCACTTTATATGGTAAGATCTGAGTCTCTCTTCAAGCCAAAACTTAATATTTTAGCTACTCTGTTAGCACTTTCCTCAAGAATTCTCTGTTTTACCTTGTCTCCAGTAAGCTAGGGTCATAGGTGGCTACCACCTTCACTTCTGCATTTCATGTTAATCCTGGGGATCATAACTTCTGTCCTCATACTTGAGTGACAAGCACTTTACCTGCTGAGGCATCTTACCAGCCCCCAGACTCATTTTAATGTTCTCTGTAGGGATCACTTCAGAAAGTAAGATTTAGGTGCTAATTATGTTCATTGTTACTAGCATATGAATGCTGGTGTCTCAGTGGCCAAAACTAAAAAAAATCTGTGTGTAATAACATGGACATACATTTATATATTTTTATTCCTCTATTATCTGTACATACATTATCTATGTATACATTGCATGTTTAAATGTACACTGTGTGTGTGTGTGTGTGTGTGTGTGTGTGTGTGTAAAACATTTGGGAGGTTTTATTATGTTTTTGAGACAGGGTCAGACTGTAGCATAGTCTAGTCTTGAATTACATCTTCCTGTTCAAGTGCTTGGATTGCAGGCATGGGCCACTAGATCTGATTTTTACAACACATTTTTAATGTGAGCTCATACATGGCTCTCCAATTTTACTACCAAATCTTGTGGCTCATGCTAGCCTACCCCTTTTCTCATTCATAATGTTTTATCCAGACAAAGAGAAGTCTTGCTCTCATTATCCATGTTATATCATGCATTTGACTAACCTTAGCATACACAAAATGCTGTTGATTGGCTCACACATTCTCCTGTAAAAATGAATACTCTCACTGACAGGAGCATGGGATGTGTGAGGGCTCTTTTGAGCTTTACTGGTAAAGAACATCCTCTGTCTCCATTCTCTTAATAATTAGCCAAAGTACTGCTTTGCAGAGTTTTCAATCTCCCTGAAATTTTGTTATTAATCTTAATATGGTTGCATTTTTTGTGTGATTTTGTTTTATTTTGGGTTTTCTCCAATTACTAGTTGAATTTGAAACATTTATATATTAATTTTAGTGGTATGCACAGAATATAGAATTGCAGAATGTATAGAGCCAGGTATGTATCTCTACAGCCAGGTTAGCATAACCTTATTACTCTCAAAATACCTTCAGATACCAGTTTCTTGTCCAGTCCATCATATGAATTGAATACAATATCTGGATTTTCGGCTACAGCTTATTTCCATTAGCAAACCATACTTACAATTCATATGTCTTATATAAATCAATATTTTGTTAACTTTGTATGGCCAAGTAGTGTTCTGTTTTCTAAATGTATCAAGAATTGATTATTCACCTACCAGAGAAGTATATTTGTGTTGCTTCTGAGATTTGGCAATTTATCAGTAAGATTACTATAGAGGTAAATTATACATATGTATATTTACATATATGTGTATACAATTTCTGTCAACATGCTTTTCTGCATTTCATCGGAGGAAATACCCAGCACTGACATTTCTTGCATGCAGTGAACGTGTGTTTAGCTGTGTAGGGAACCTTGGAACAGTGCAGTGAGAGATTGTGCTATTGTGTATTTTCATCAGCAATGCAGGAGAGTAACAGCTGTCCGGAAGCCCACCAGCACTTAGCAATTTCATGTTCCTCATTATAGACAAAGAGATGGAAATTAGAGAGACTCCAAACAGCATTCAAGGTCACAAAGAGACTGTCAGGGCTGGGAAGTGAACTCATGCCTAGCACACACCAAATACAGTGATTTTCCCCTGAGCCTTTTCTTTAAAAACTTTTTTTGTTTACTTTAATTCACATACATGAGATCATTTCAGGTAATTTCCCAAAGAATATTTACTTGTATTATCTGAATTAACTAATCTGAACAATTCCTGAAAAGCAGAATAGCTATTTAAGTTGTCTTCCAAGTAGAAGCATGATTTCTGAAGGAGCTGGTCAAAATTCTGGTAACGAACACAATTAGCAATTTGCCATTTCCATTTTGGGGCATACACATGAACAAGACAAAATATTCCACTTTTCAACGTGACAAGTCAAACTGTGTAGATTTCATTTCGTATTTAAAAATTGGTGTCCTTTCACATCTGAAGAATTAGTAGCTCATAAAATGTGCAACTCCAAAATATTAATAGAAGTGTGTGGGGTGTGGCATGTCTTGGGGACATACTGTCAGTGGAGGATAACCAGAGAATTGTGTGTGCACAGGCACCCTCAGCTCTCCGTCTGTAGGAACTTTAGACAAAACTGGAAGGCATTCAGATGGCTCGGCCAGCCTCCCCCACCTCTTCTTTAAAATTCCTTTTTCTGGGATACTCTGGCCAAAGACTAACGAGCAGTGAAGTGGCAAAAGGCAGGCAGCCGGTATGGAACGGAGGAGCAAATGGCTGGGGTAAAACACAAACTGTGATTAGGCTGTGAATAATCAGGGACTGGATCGGAGTTTGTTATGCATATTCCATGGTCATAATTTGATATTTTGAAGAGAAAGGAGAAAAGAAGAATCCCATTTAAAACCAAAAAACAAGAAAAAAAAAAAAAAGTAACAAACAAAACAAGCACCTACCTTTTTGGCTCCAGATATTAGCAGCACACCTTTTAGAAGGATTCCTGCTCAGGTCTGCAGAGCTCCACGAAATACATTTAAGGAAAATAGTGACACACAGTACCATTTTAATGGTGCATTGATTCTTTCATTATGTAGTTGGTTCACATACATCAACATTTTAAATTTTGGACATTCTAAAATACATTTGGCAAACGGCTGAGGCGAAAACCGTCTGTGAGCTGAGGAAACTAAGCCTGGTGGTGTCTGAACCGGCATAGGCACCCATTTGTGCTCCCCCACGTGTGCAAGTCTTGGAGCTTTGTGTGACCTTTTCAAAAATTCTGGAGCAGCTTTGAATACCATTAAAAGGTGATCAGTTGCAATTTTCTTAATGGTGTGCTCATGTCTCGAGAGACGCTATTGTACAATCAGGACCCTTCCCAAACCTCTGGAATGATTTGTAAAGGTTCTTTTAAGAAAAGAAATAGTTAAACATTTCCAAGTAACTTAGTAAAAACACGTCTGACAAAGGGTTTTAATTTCATAACTCAAGTTCTAGAGTGTAAAATAAGACCCAAGTGTGTCTGTTAATTACTTATATGTTGACTCCATGATGTGCATGCTATTTGGTCTTTTACTTTGGCTAGTAGGGCACAGACAGGAGGAGACTGAAGTAAATCACCTTCTTCACATGTTAAAGTCAGGTGTAGAAAACTTGTTTGACCCATTATGATGAACAATTGAAAGCACATTATGATTGAAAGGGGAATCATTATTTGAATAAGAGCTGTATCAATATTATGCACGTTTCCTTCTATATGCTATATTCATAGCATTTAGGGTTCCAAGCAACCACACATAGGATTTGTGGTTATTTATTTATTTAAATTTTATGTCAGTAGAAAAAAGGATTGGTCAGTGGAATGCAACAAGTCAAATGGGAAGGTCAAGGCTGTGGTTAAAACGTCCTTCCTGTCACCCATGCTGCTCTGATAGAAATGGTGTCTCTACCATAACTGCCCCATGATGAAACCCAAGCGCTAAAGGATACTGAACTCACAGCCCAGAGCAGGAAGCTGGGGTGAGTTATGTTTTCATACACGGAAAAATCATTATTCTTTTTTCCCTCTCTTTTATCTAGAACATTTGTATTGAGAGATCTAGAAAGTTCATTGCAATGCCACGAACCTTTCTATTTATAGCTTGTATGAAAAACTACAGATATTCTTGTACAGTTTGAAAGAAAATGTTTATACACCCTTAGACCCAGGAAATGTAGGTAGTTATTTTTAAGGATTGTCAATAATTAAAGTACAAAGATATTCATTTTTGGTACTATTTATAATAATGTGGGATTTTAAGCCAAGCAAATGCTTAGCGGTTAAAAAAAAGTAAATAAATTACAAAACATACATATTTTGATGTAAAATATAATCATTAAAATGTTTCAAAGAATATTTACTACCAACAAGAAAATTCTAACTGTAAATTTCAGATGCTTTATAAATGTGTTGAATAAATAAATAAAATACTAAATTCAAAATTATGTGCATCAAAAGATTTAACATTATCCAGTGAGATAGCATGAAATCCTACTACTTTTACTAAAGATGATGTTTTTGAAGTTCAATATGCATGCACAAATCCCAAGAACCTCACTGAATTCTTATAGCCAAAAGAATTTTAGTAAAGGGAAATGTCCACATGACTATAGCTTGGTCAATAGTAACAGCCTAGAAGCCTCCTTGCCTACTGTAGTACAGCATCTTGTGTATAACATTTGTATGGCATCAATGTCTAAATGATTTCTGTGGTATTCTAGATTATAGCTGCATATGACTTCTGCATAAATGGCTCTTTTGTTTCCATAACGTTCTCTATGTTACTCCTTCCAGTGACACTTTAATAATTACCAAAGCTGTTTAATGTCTTTAATTTGTGCACCATTATCTATTATTGGATGTTTATTTACAAGATTCTAGCAAATATGTTAGTGAACACTCTACACTGTGCCTTTTTGGTGCTCATGTATATGTGTTTCGCCTGTTATTGAGAGTGTGCCTGACAGGTATCTGGTGCACAGATATTCAGCTTTAGTAGATGTCTTCACCATTGCAAACAGTTGCCTTGATGAGCAATCCACAGGCAGAACAGGGTGTAAACAGTCATTTTCCACCTTGCCTTGTTTTGACCATGAACATTCCTGACTTTACATATTTGAAGAATGTGTGGTGGTATTTGCATTCTTAGATGACCGATGGCATTTTTTATGCTGATCCCTTTATTTGTGACATTGTTCTTCAAGTTACTGGCCTATTTTCAGATTGTTTCACTTTTTGGTCAATGTCATTCAAGACTTAGTCATGTTAATGTGTAATGACTTCTATGGTTTTATCTTCCTTGCATATATAAAATATTTAATATTTATGTAAATTTTATATATTTTGTATATGAAATTTATTTTATATTCATATAAATTTTTATTTTTATCTTATAACAATGACTAGGATTTTCTTATAATTTATTTATTAGTATGAATCTTGTTTTTCATTATTTTTCAGTATAGCTGAGAATTCAGGTTTTCCATGCATGCTTTTCATTTTGTTTTATTAGTACATAAGCATTTTTACCAGTGAACTAAAACTCCAGAGTGGAATCAATTGTTGGAGATACTGTCTTCTCTCCTTTGTGTGTTCTTGATACTCTTTTAAAGGATGGATTGACATAAATGCATCTGGCTTGTTTTGGGATGTATGTCTGTTGTTACTGTTTTGATCACACTGTATAGTTTTGATTCCTGTGTCTCTGTACTATGTCCTGAAATCTAGAAATGTGATGTTTCTTGATTTATTTGCCTTGCTCGGTAGTCTTCTCTTCCTTTTTTTCTAAGAAGAAAGGGTTATTTCTGCTCACAGTCTCAGCCTTCACAATAATTTATGGAGAGAAAGGCATGATAACAGGATAGTCAGGCAGATGCTCACATTGTTTCCACTGCCAGACAGATAGATGAATACTGGTATTCAACTTATTTTCTACATTAATCTTTTTTAGGAACAAAACTTATATTTTATTATATGTATTCAGTTTTTATTTATTCATTGAAAAACTCATACATGATTATTGTGGGACCATAATGGCCCAGAATTACAGAGATAGGTCTGAGAACTTCAACCCTGGATACCTCAGATGAGAACCACAGGAGTTGGTTATCTTCCTCCTCCCAACCTGACACTGTAGAGTTGGCTGCCCCACCATTAACCCTAGTAAGAATTTTTTACCCTGACAGTTATCAGACTTCACTACTTCTTTGACCTTAGAAGCCATTCAATAACACTTTGCAAATTTGGGATATGTCGAGGGCCATGCAGTAGGAATTACTAATAGCTTTAGAACTCATGGAATGCAGACCGTGGATTACCATAGCCATATGGGCCAGCCTCAAGGCCCGTGTGTCCTGAGGACATCATGCTCTTATGGAGTTCTGCTCTGCCTGCTGCCCTCACATCCCTCTTAATCTAAGAATCATATGAAAACGTTAAGGGGCTTCAAGTCCCTCACTGGACAGTATCACATTCATAGTACTAATGCTCATTCTCTGTCAGGCATTGCTGTTGGAGCAGATTAATAATTCTATCACTACCCTAGGGAAGAACTTAGAGATGTAGATTGTCAGCTATGACCACCATTATCAGAAAACACTCAGAAAAATAAAGTTGTTAGTAATGGTTGAGATGTTTTTATTACTGGTTCTGATATAGAAAATCACAGGGAACAATATAAAGTTTAGAAAGGCACACCTTTAGTTAAGCTAGGAACCCTTTGTGGTCAAGGAACAAGAACAATGGCAGCACTAGCTGGCATGATTCTCAATGAGGCTGGACTGGTGAGGTTGATTTCTTATACCCATTTTTGCCCTCAGCTTCCTGATACGATTTATTAAGAATAGCTGGTGCATCTTTAACAATTCTATGTCCAATAGAGGACTAATATCCAGTATATACAAAGAACTCAAGAAGTTAGATTCCAGAGAACCAAATAACCCTATCAAAAAATGGGGAACAGAGCTAAACAGAAAATTCTCAACTGAGGAAACTTGAAGGGCTGAGAAATGTTCAACATCCTTAGCCGTCAGGGAAATGCAAATCAAAACAACCCTGAGATTCCACTTCATACCCAATCAGAATGGCAAAGATCAAAAACTCAGGTGACAGCAGATGTTGGCAAGGATGTGGAGAAAGAGGAACACTCCTCCATTGCTGGTAGGATTGCAAGCTGATACAACCACTCTGAAAATCAGTTTGGCAGACCCTCAGAAAATTGGAGATAATACTACCTGAGGACCCAGATAGTAATACTACCTGAGGACCCACTCCTGGGCATATACCCAGAAGATTCTCCAACATTTAATAAGGACACATGCTCCACTATGTTCATAGCAGTCTTATTTATAAGAGCCAGAAACTGGAAACAACCCAGATGTCCCTCAACAGAGGAATGGATACAGAAAATGTGGTACATTTACACAATGGAATACTAGTCAGCTATTAAAAACAATGACTTCATGAATTTCGCAGGCAAATGGAAGGAACTTGAAAATATCATCCTGAGTGAGGTAACTCAGTCACAAAAGAGTGAACATGGTATGTACTCACTGATAAGTGGTTATTAGCCCAAAAGTTTGGAATACCCACGATTCAACTCACAGCAACTGTTGGACTGAGTGTGGGGTCCCTGATGGAGGAGTTGGAGAAGGGACTATGGAGCTGAGGGAGTTTGCAGCCCCATAGAGGGAGCAACAGTGTCAACTGGTCGGGCACCCCGGTTCTCCCAGAGACTGGAACATCAACCAAAGAATACACATGGAGGGTCTCATGGTGCTGGCCACATATGTGGTAGAGGAGGGCCTTGTTGGCCATCAGTGGGAGGAGAAGCCCTTGGGTCTCAGAATGTTAGATGCCCCATTATAGGGGAATGCCAGGGAGAGAAGACAGGAGTGGTTGGGTGGGTGGGGGAGCACCCTCATAGAGGCAGGGGCAGGAGAGATGGGATAGGGGTTTCCAAAGAGGAGACCTGGAAAGGGGAAAACATTTGAAATGTAAGTAAAGTATCAAATATATACATATGCACACATATAAAGAATAGCTGGTGAGTAGATATGCATTTTGAAGATTTAAGGTAGATATGACTGATTTTTATATAAAAATTTAGATTTGTGATTCTTTCAAGATTTTTTACAGATTACTTTTAAGAATAAGTAATAAAATAATTACTTCTTTGTTTATAACCTCAAATTGCTGCCTACCAGTAAGAGAAACTGAGAAAACTACCATGCTTGCTTATACTTTCTTAATCTATAACAAGGTGCTTGGTTATTAATGTATGTGGGGTTTTTAGAATAATTTGTTTTCTTTACCTGTACTACATAATGTTATAGAAAAATATACTGTTTTTTATAATCATTCACTAGAAGAAAACTAAAACGTAATCACATTCTAATTGTATAATGGTTGAAAAAATTTTCTGGGATATATAAGCTATGGAAGAAAGAATAACGTAGGTGATGGTACGGTAGGGTATGACAGGGTGTGGTGTGGAGTGGTGTGGTGTGGTGTGGTGTGGTGTGGTGTGGAGTGGTGTGGTGTGGTGTGGTGTGGAGTGGTGTGGTGTGGCTGAAACATTGTCTCCCCCATCCATGAACTCTATGTGTAGCTGTAAAGTTTGTGTGAATGAGGGTTGGAACATTGTTCTTTCTAACCACCAGCTGTGTGTATTTATGTATGCTGGAGCTTTGCTCTAACATAGAATTCTAACATAGAATTTGCTCTAATTCTAAGTGTGAATATGTATATGTCTGTCTGTAGGTCTGTATCCATGTATGTATGTGTGTATATATGTATGCACATATATTTGTATGTATGAAGTTATTGGGCTTTGTCTTTTATTTCATCCATTTAGTGTGTGTGTGTGTGTGTGTGTGTGTATGTGTGTATGCATATGAATTTTTCTCTTTCCTTCTCTTTCTTGTCGGCCTCAAGAAGTTAAAGAGTTCATAGTTTTTCTGCTGGCCACAGATAGTACCAGACCCAGTAAATTAAGCTTTGTTCCCTCAGAAAAAGTCTGCTGAGCAGCTTCTCTAATTGATAGCTGCCTTTGGCAGCAACCCCTGTAGGTATCTGGATCCACTCTTGTCAGCGGCTCAAAGTATTGACCCCCAATGGCTGCCTGCCTTGATTTACCCACCGCACAGATGCCAAAATTTTAAAATTATTATTTTTTGTGCAATGTCATCTCTATTCTGTTGACAGTAAAGGAATCCAAAATATTCCAAACAATTCTGATAAATTCATACCCCCAACAACCTATCATAAATTTAAAGTTCCTTTAACACATCGATCCTATTCACCATTAATATAGTTTACCTAGAGTGCATCTCAGAATCTTAAAGGCACACCTTCGATATCACTCAGCTGTGGCTGTAACCTCTTCCCAGCAGTGTGAGAGATTAGCATAGCTTATGTGACATCAGAGGTTAATACTTTATTGATGTCTATTTTTCTCTTCTGTTAATAGTTCCTTTATATAGTTAAATTCTTCAATGTTTGAGATACACTTATGATTGTTATATCCTCTTGGTGAATTGACCCTTTTGTTATTATATAATAATGTTTGCTGACAGTTTTTACTTAAAGCTTATTTTTGCCTGATGTAAATATAGATAATCCTGTTTTGTCTTCCATTGGCACAGAGTAGTCTTTTTCTCTTATCTTTCTTTCTTTGTCTTTGATTAAAAGTAAAGTGAGTGTTTTATCAAAACAGGGAGTTATATCATGTGAGTGTGTTCAGTTACATATGTATGTGTGAACATTTAATCAACCTAGTCATTGGAATGAATCTGATTGACAAGTATTTAAACAACCATTTTGACAACTATCATGGTGATATTGTTTTCTGACTTCTAAGTAACTTTTAATAATATCTTTTTTAAAACTTTACTTAATAATTCTTATCTGATGAGGTGTGAAAATAGTGTTTTGATACTATGCCCTTAAGAAGACCAGAAGTCTCAAATAACCTGGACCCCTGAGATCTCTCAGACACTGAGCCACCAACCAGGCAGCATACACCAGCTTATATGAGGCCCCCGACACACATACAGCAGAGGACTGCAGGGTCTGGCTTCAGTGAGAGAAGATGCACCTAACCCTCAAGAAACTTGAGGTACCAGAGAGTGGGGAGGTCTGGTGGGGTAGGAGACATCTTCTTAGAGATGGGGGCCAAGAAGAAGATATGGAACAGTCAGAGGGTAGGCTGGGAAGGGTTCAAAGTCTGAACTGTAAACATTGATTAAAGAATAATTTTTTGATACTTTATTTACATTTCAAATGTTTCCCCCTTTCCAGTTCTCCCCTTTGGAACCTCCTTATTCCCTCCCGGTCCCCCTGCCTCTATGGGGGTATTTCCCCACCCAAAGAATAAATTTTAAAAAATAGGATGGTTTGATTTTAAATATGGACCTCATGTTTTGTAAGTCATTTTAGGTTCAGAGAAAAAGTATGCAGAAAATACAGAGGTTTTCAAATATTACCCCCCACCCCACATCTGTAGCCGCCTGAATGATAAGAATAACTCAGCAGAGAGTTTAACTTGATGTACTAGGTGGTTCTACAAGGACATAAGACTGTTTTTCCGAGTCTGCAGCTTAACTGAAATTCACAGGTTTTGGTGTGTGTTTGTGAAGATGGGAAAATACACAATGATGGGTAGCTGTCTTCATAATATCATAGTGGGTTTTTAAACTCTTAACAGTTTCCTGTGTTCTGCCTGTTCCTCTCCCATCTTCTAACATTTGGCAAGCTTCAAACTTTATTTTTGAGAGCCCTGTACCTTTTATAGAGGTTTATGTGATCAGAAGCATGTAGTTAGTGATTTCACATAGTAGTACAAACTTTACAAAATGTCATGACTTCAGTACAGGTCTGAATGGCATTCTGTTGTTCAGGCACACCACAATTTATATGAAAGTCTATTCCTTTACATCCTGACAGTTGTTTCAGTTGCCACCTCGTTATACAGTAATGAATAAAGCTGCTATTGACATTCAGGTGGGGGTTTTATGTAGGCGTGAGTTTTAGCTAAGCACCAAACAGTTCAGTTTGGGACCAGTGTGTTTAGTTTTAGAAGACAACACTAAAATATCTTCCAAAGTGATTTTATAATTTTGTGATCCACCATAATGAATGAACATTCTCATTATTATAAATAAATGTTATTCTAAAGTTTTTTAAAGTTCCTTTGTCTAAACTAATTTTTGACATTATGGATTTCGATATATATATATATTTTTTTACTTTCGTATTTTACTTATCCACTTTACATCCTGCTCGCTACTCCCCTCCCAGTCACCCCCTACCACAATCCTTCCCTCATTTCCCTTCCCATTCTCCTCTGCGTGGGTAGAGGCTCCCCCTAGTTCTCCCCCAACCCTGGCACATCAAGTCTCTGCCAGGCTCGGTGCATCTTCTCCCACTGAGGCCAGACAAGGTAGCCCAGCTAGAAGAATATATCCCACAGACAGGCAACAGCTTTGGGATAGCCCCAGCTCCAGTTGTTCAGGAGCCACATGAAGACCAAGCTGCACATCTATGATCTGTGAAGGAAGACCTAGGTCCAGACTCTGTATGTTCTTTGGTTTGTGGTTCAGACTCTGAGATCCCCAAGGTTCCAGGTTAGTTGACCCTGTTGGTCTTCCTGTGTAGTTCGTATTCTCTTCTGGGCTGCAATCCTTCCTCCTATTCTTCTGTAAGTATCTCCAAGCTCCTTCTACTGTTTAACTGTGGGTGTGTGCATCTATCTGAATCAGCTACTGGGAGGATCCTCTCAGAGGACAGTAATGTTAAGTTTTTTTCTTCCCCAGAACAAATGTTTACTTAAGAATTAAATGTAAACAAAAACAATAAAGCATAGAAGAGTACATGGACTCACTACAATTTATCCCATTTGGTCTGAAATCTTTAAAAATTTACTCTAGCTACTTACCTGAGGTAGATTTGGGTTGACACTGCTTCAGGGGAACCTCAATCCATTCCAGAAGTTACCTTCTAGCTTTGCTCACAGGCTCCTAAATGATCCTTTCCAACCCTAAGTTATGTTATGTAATACCGGCATCTTCTCATCAGTTAAAAAGCCTCAAGCCTGTTTTACATTCTCAAAGTTCTGTTTGAGAAATGGTCCACTGTTAATTTAATTAGAGACAATTACCATAGACAATTACCATGAGACAGGCTGAAGGAAGGGTAAGTCACCAACCTACTAATGTTTTAAACTTTGTCTCTTTCTTCATGGTCTCTCTGCTAACTAATGAGCAGCCATAATGCCCTTTAAAAAAACTGCCATTGTCATACAGCCAGTATTATGTTAAGTATCACAATTATCAAACTTTTGCTGGTAATACACATGATTTTCCCCAAAGAGAAAAATACATGTCATATGTGTATTTATTACAATGAGCAATTTTTCCTAGTATTAAAGTTATTTATAAAAATTACTAGACCATGTTGGATCAAAAAATCTGACACAGAGTCAGGTAGTAGTGACACACTCCTTTAATCCCATCAGTAGGAAGGCAGAGGCAGGAGGATCTCTGTGAATTTGAGGCCAGCCTGGTCTTCAGAGCTAGTTCCAAGACAGCCTAGGCTACACAAAAAAACCTAGACTCTTAAAACAAACAAACAAAAGAGATAAAGAAAGAAAGAAAGAAAGAAAGAACAAATAAAACAACTGACACAATCAGTTTTCTGAAATGAAAAATACTGGAACCAGATTCTTTATAGAGCTAAATTCACTGGTCTTAAGATTATGATTATCAAACAATTATCAGGCTGAGAGCTTACAGCCACATGTAAGGTAGCACCAGACCAATTTCATGACTCTAAATACTAATACCCCTGGAATCCAGGGATTCACTAAACAGATTACAAAAAATCCAGAACCATAATTAGCAATAAAGTAATTATAATTATATAAAGTCCCAAATATGCAGGAACTTGATATATTTGTATTAAGTCTTTTAAGCCAAAGAAAGAAATGAGAAGTGTGCATTAGACAGATGCTTGGGCATGAGCTATCCGAAGAATGTTATAATCAGTTACTGTGCTGAACTGGAAACAAATGTTTATTCTTAAACATTAGGTCAGTCTACCAACCACTTTTCTCACATTTAGAATTCTACTTTCCAAACCAAGAATATACTGTATACTGGGTTGATTACAATCCTTTCCCTGGAATTAAACTGTACTTTTCTATCCTCGATAGAGCTGTTTGAATCTTCTTGTTTTAACTGGGCAGCTTGTCATTCTTGTTTAGTCTTAAAGATGCTTTGCACATGTTGGACAGCAGCACATTGTCTCACGCTCTACGGCACACACTTCCCCTCAGATCATGGCTAGTTTTCATTCTCTCAGCGGTGTCTCTTATAAGCATGAAAGTTTAGTGCTAATGAAAGCCAGGTTATTAACTCATTCCTTGTTCATGCCTTTCATATTGCCACCCAGACACTAGTTTACAGTGTTTCCTGTATTACCACCTTCAGAGAGGATTTTAGTTTTGCATTTTATTTTTTATGCTCCATTTTTGCTTAACATTTATGAAGTGAGTAAGGGCTGAATCTAAACTCTGTGGGCATGCTCTGTGTTACTGGCCTTGTTCCTGTGTCCTGCTCAGGTGACAGTCTGTGGGCTCATCCTGAGCACCCTGTTTGCTCAGTTCTGTCTCTGTGTGTGGTCTTTCATCAGTGACATGCCTTCTTTGTCAGCATGTTTCCACCATGTCCTGAAGTCTTGTACCTGTCTCTCCATTGTGACAAAAAAGCCATACCGTGTCTTTTGTCTTTCCACATGTACTTCAGAATGAATCAGTCAGGAATCATAAAATGATTTTTTAATTGAGAACTGAATTAAAAAGTATCAATCAAACTAGAAAGAACTAGCGTCTTAGTAATAATGAGTCATGGATATATATTTAATTATTTATCTCTTTTTGTCAAAAGTTTGCTGTTTTACAGAAAGAAAATGTCCATGTTCTGTCTTTTATGTACATCCTAGCTTTTATTATTTGTGTACTTGTAAATAAGAGAATATAAGAGTGAATATTAGTTATGAAACTAGATAAAGACCATGTTAGGTATTAAGTTTTGAGAAAGTGAGTGGGGAGAAGGGCAAAAGAATGCTTGCAATAAGAAAATAAAGAGTAGGCTAATAGAGCTGGTGGGGCAGAACACGTGGGGAGGAGGCAAAGTGGAGAGGGAGTACGAGAAATGACAGAAAACACTTTTTAAACACTAAAAGATCCCAATATTTTTGATGTTAAGAAAAGTAAAATTTAAATAAGATTTTGCTATTTTCATTATATAAATTGGACATACTTTGCTACATTTGTCTTTTAGGTTTGGCAGGTTGTAATGGTACTTGTTGAATTCACTGCTGATGTAGAAAAGGGATGTGATTGCTTTTTGTACTGTTACATGACACTATTCCTGGGAAAGCATGAGCAAATGGCCTCAGATAAGGAAATGACAATAGACCAAAATAAGAATATTACTAAAGTTGAACTTGACGGTGAACCAAAGAGATTTATTGGGATTATTTACAGGTATATTGGTAATAGACTTATAGGAGCTTAAATGACTCAAAGAGATCACCAGGAGTCCACATAACATTGGTTATGGCTCTCAAAACTAAGACGCTTGGAGTACACTGCATAAATAATGTGTAGGCTGCGCAAGAGAAAGGAAATTCTTTCCTAGGCAGCTCACATGGTCTCAACCTCTTCCAAGCAGGTCATTTGTATTCTGCCTCTTTGAGACAGTTTAGCTTTTCCAGTGGTGTATCTTAGTAGTTCTTTCTGCTTAAATAAGCTCGGGGATAAAGGGGACTTGCGAATCTGGTCAATTTCAGGGACTTTCTGAAATTTCTGAGCTGCTTAGTTCTTTTTACATCTTGAGTCTTAATGAACTTCCCCATAGAGCCTAATGTTTTACCTCGGAAACTTGTTGAACAAATGAATTAGGTTTTCTATCTGGCAAGACTGCCATAATTGCTTATTAACTTTAAGAGATTTGTTTTGTCAACTCTTTGAGGTCTCTAAGAAAGAAAACAGTGTCAAAGGTAGATTTCTTTTTAACTTTCCAGCATGCATTCATTTCCTTTTATGATCGCATTAGACAGTATCAACAGTAGAGGGTTGAAAATAGTGCTGAGCTGTTTTTAATCTCCCTGACCTGCTTTTAATCTAGACATAAAGCTTCAAATGTCACATTTTAACCATGGCATTAGCAGTAGATCTTTGAAAAAACATAGGTATTATCAAGGAGAAGTTTCTCTCTATTGGTAATTTAGTGAGAACTGTAATAACGAGTGGACCTTCTATCTGTCAAATGCATTTTCTGCACATCTTCATATGTCAGTTTTCTTCTTTAAGTTGTTGGTTTGATAGATTCACCAATTATTTTTTCTAATGTTAAACTAGTCCTGCATATTTTGCATAAATAATACTTGGTTGTGCTGTATAATCCTTCTTGAACACTGATATATTTGATTTTGTTTAGGATTATTATAACTATGTTCATTAGAGTGTGGCCTGTGGTTTTCTTGTACCATTTGCTTGGATTAGATATGAGAGTGTTTCTAGTTCATTGAATTATGTAGAAAGAGCTCCTCTGTTTCTACACTATGAAGGGCTCTGTTAAAAATTGGTTAAACTCTGCCTTAAATTTTGACTTACCAGTGAACTCATGACAGTCTAGACTCAACTGGGTAATTTTTATACCCACCATGTATTCCTTAGAGAAAAACCAACCTATGTTCTATATATTCTTCTTTTAATGTACTATTCATTTTATTTGAATTACTGTCTAATGTTCATGATGGTTAGGTTATAAGCTTTATTTTCTCCATGTTAGCTTTATGATATTTGGGCATTTAAGATTTACCTGCTTACATCATTTTCTTTATCTGAAAGGCTCATTAGAAAACATGTTTTCTGATGTATTTATTAGCCTCGAAAGTGAAGCTCTGTGTTGGAAATGGCTTTGAGGCAGTGTTCTAAAGGCAGGTTCAGTTTCCTTAGCAGAACTAGACAAATGACTGGTCAAGTTTATGCTATGCTCACTTTTAACATTTGTTTTAAAGTAATTTTTATTTCACCTAGAGCTGTATATTTGAAATCTTAGGTGATAATGTCTTAGTTTTTAAAATCTATATAATTTTCATAATATTTTGATGTTTCTAATATTTTTAAAAACTTACATTCAAGAATTTCAATTATTTTACCAAGAGGCAAATGTTGGCTTTTGTATTCATTTCCCATTTCTGGCATCAGCTTACCACAACGTGGCGCCTTAAAACAGCACATTTTTGTCTTACAGTTCTGGGGGTGAAATCCCCAGTATGTCTCCTGGTCTGACTCTCCATGGCTGTCACAGCACACCCTCTGGAAGTTTTGAGGGGTAATCAGCTCTTGTGCCTTTTGCAGTTCCTTGAAGTGTGTGTGTGTGTGTGTGTGTGTGTGTGTGTGTGTGTGTGTGTGTGTGTTTGGCTGGTGGCCTCTTCCTATAGCTTCACAGCCAAAAGCAAGGCACCTTGCATCAGCTGTCACATTGCCTTCTGTCTCTGTAGTCAAATACTCCCTTTCCCCTCTTACAAACGCAACTTGTAATTGCGTTTAGGGACCACCAAGATAATCTAGAAGAATCTGCATTTTCTCAAAACACTTTTTAGTATGCAGCCAGAAGCAGGACAGCTGGATCACATGGCAGATGTATTTTTAGCTCGTTGGAAGGACCTCCACGCTTCTCTCCATAATGGCTGTGCTCATTTCCATTCTCACCAGCAATATGGGCGATTTTCTTTTCTCCATATCCTAACCAGCACTTGCTATGTTTTGTGGTTTTGATAATAACTGTTCTAACTAGGGTGAGATGACCTCTCCTTGTGGTTTTGATTTCCATTTCCCTAATGGCTACTGATGCTGAGAATTTTTTTCATATACTTATGGGTTATTTGTAATTCTTCTTAGAAACGTCAATCTAGTCATTCCCACTTTAAGGTGGATTATTTTTGTTACTGCTGACTCTTTAAATTCCTTTGCTATTGCTCCCTTGTCTCATGACTAATTTGTAAGTCCTTTCTTCTTTGAAGGTAGTCTGTTTGCTCTGTAGGTTGGTCCCTTTGCTGTACAGACTCTTCTTATTTTGATATTTGCCATTTCTCCATATTTGCATTTATTTTCTCTGCTTTGTTATTTTATGATTTCTCTCTTTTCTCTGGCCTCTTTTGGTAGATAATTAAGTAATTGATCTGGAGGTTTTGACATTTCTACTATATGAATTCATGTAAGGATTACCATCCATTGGAAATATGTGTAGCTGCATTCAATAAGCTTATTATGCAGCATGGTCATTATAACCTGGTTAAACATTTAAAATTTTGGCTATGTGATTATGATTCACTTTGGCCATGAACATCAGAATGTTATTTAATTTCTAAATGTTTGGAAACATTTACAGCTATCTGTTTCTAAGTTTATTTTAATTATCCTTAAGCCAAAGTATAATTTTAGCCTTTGATCAGCAACCTTTTGGGTATGCTTATATATGCAGGTGTATGGGTATATGCATATACGGGTTCACATGCAAGTGTGTATATGTTTATGTGCAGGCCAGAGGTCAACCATAATATCCTGTGTCAACAGCAGCTGTCTACTTTGCTCTTTTGAGACAGAGTTACTCACTGGGATCTGAGTTTCACCAATCAGGCTTGGCTATCTGGTCAATGAGCCCCTGGAATTAGCATTTTCCATATCTACAATTAACTACCTTTTTAAAATTAATTTAAGAGGCCATCAATTTAATGCTTGAAAATATTATTTTAAATATCTGTCTACATATTTAGAAGTATTTTATTTAGTTCCACTGTTTTCTGAGAAAGTGCAATTGAAGTTACCTATATTGAGCATGGATTTGTATATTTCATTTAATTCTATTAAGTTTGGGTTTATATATTGTAAGCTATTTCTTTGCTTGATGCATTATATTGCATGCAAACAATATTATTCCATATTTTTGGTAGAGTAACAATACTCATTGAATGATGTTTGTTCTATAGATGCTAATGGTTTATATAGAATATAGTTTAGTATTGATCCACCATCTTTATTTTAATTTATATTCACAAAGTTTTTGTTTGTTTGTTTGTCTAGTTTTTATTTGGTTGATTTTTTGTTTGTTTGGTTGTTTTTTGCTATCATTTTACGTCATTTCTGCGGGGGTTTTGTTGTTGTTGTTGTTTGTTTGTTTGTTTTTTTAATCAATGGTAACTCAATCACTGGGCGCATCAACTAGAATCCTAATCTTATAAGCCATATTAAACCTAAATCCTCTGGTGGAGAATCCACCAGGATTTTCCATCTAAACTGGGAGACACTAGTAGCTACATCTTGTCCTCTCTCTGTCCCCATCCGAAAGCCTCATTTCTGCATCTTATTACATCCATTTATCCACATGTTTCAAAACATGGTTTGTGTCTTGTCATGACATGCCTTTTTAAAAATCCCATATGAAAATCTCAGTCACTTTTTCCTATTACTCTTAAATACCATCTTATCGTGTGCCCTATTAGTATTATTCTCTCTAAGTGGTTGATTAAATTCTTAGATTAGAAGCATGAAGATTTCTATTTTAATAGATAGATACTTAATTATTGACTAGATTTTTGTAAGAATCATGTGCTTTATAAAAAACATTTTCCTTCTTCGTAGTTAGTTTTCGTACTTGTGGTTTTTCAGCTTTTACATCCCTATCCTGATTTCATTTTTCCATGTATATTCAATTTAAAGATTTTCTGGTGGCCACCTTTTTAATGTTTTTGTGCTGCATATTTTATTATTAACTTATAAGTGAATTCTTTATCTCTAATCCTTTATTATATATCTCCAACATATACCCAGTATTATATCTTTTAGATCTCAGTTTCAATGCATCATATTTGTAAGAAATTTCATCTCTTCCTTCAATTTGTATTATATTATTTACAACTATAAGCTTTCCTGCTCTCACCAGCATCTGTATCACTTTGGTGCCAATATGTACCAGTCCAATATTCTTTGTGAGTGCCAGTCATGTCTCTTTCTTCCTGACATTCTCAGTACTTTCATTGTTTTCTTTTGGTAGTATAGATAATAGTTCTATGTGAAACCCAGTGATTTTTGTCATCCACTGATAAGTGTTAAGCTGTGTTCTGGAACATGTAGATATTCTTTGACTTAAGTTGGACCTATCTCCTATAAACACTTACAAATTGACAGTTTTGTAAACCATCAATGTTTTAAATGAAATAACCCCCCTATCTGTCATTTTAATTTCTATTGTTTTGATAGTTGCTGTCTACCATGGTACAACAGTGTTCTTTTTTCATGACTTCTTGAATAAGGATAGAGATTCCTATTCACATACCCATTTAGGGTATTGTCAAATATTTGTATTAACAATCATAACAGAATATTTCTAACATCTAAATTATAGATATGTGTGTATTGAAAAGACAATATACACAAACTCTGGCAGTAGCCATCAAATCCCCTGGGATAATGGCAATGGTACACACCTGCTGATCCTTCCAGATTACTAATACACTGCCCACTACACCATGGCAGTTTACTTTTGCTGTTGTAGGGAAGAAGAACTACAGCTTCTCAGCATCACAAGATAAATATATACCATATATTGATAGCCTAGAAAAGGATCAAATTGAAACAAAATATACATATGCTTTTTTTTTTCTTAATGTATATCAGTTTGGTACTACTTAATGTCAAAAATCTGCAGGTCTAAACCATCTTAGATGAAGGACTACATGTTTAGAAATGATAATCTAAATCACGTCAAAGTCTGCATTCTTATTCTACTCTGGAATGTCTAGTAGCTTCCTCTAAGCTTATGTATAGGCATTGTCCAGAGCATGAAGTTCGAGGCTATTAAAGGAAATTTCCAGGGCATTTCCCTGTGCCTGGGATCAATGGTGTATGACAAAAGTTTACTATTTTGCTAAAAATATCATTTGCATCATTTTATGCATAGTTTTATTCTAGTTATATTGCTTTGTTTTCATCCTTTCTTTTTTCCTGAATTGTACCATGAGTTTGTTGTACTCTCATGAAAAGAAATGTTCCCTCAGTTAATTATCTCAACATCCACTATTGCTTTTATTTCTTCCTTCAAATTTCTTTAAACTTGTTTTGATTGTCGTTCTTTTGAAGGAATGATGAACCTTTTAATCTTTTTCAGTCTTTTTAGTTTTGCATATGTACACATTCAAGATCATCAGTATCCCTTTAATTTTGCTTTGCCTGCAGATCTCATGTTTATATCTACTACTCATTAATATTGTATTTCAAACACTAGTCTACTCTTTGTTATATTTAATAATTCAATCTGTAAGATACTTAAAAGTACTTAAACTAAAAAAAGAAAAAACTGTGATTTGCCTATTTTGTTGTTAATTTAAAAAAACTACAATTTTTCTCAGCCAGTCCCACAACACCCAAAGAAAGCTCCACTCCCAGGTGCTCTAACATGCCCAGGATCATAGGATCAGAGGTGAGAAGGACACAATATCTGTCCCAACACCGGGAGTAAATGGGACCAGTGGAATCAAGAGACCACGGCACCCCGCCTGACCAGTGGCAAGGGTTCCTTCCATTCTGGGCTAGTGCCCTGAGCAGACCTTGGGCATGAACTCATCAGTCAGTCCCACAACACCCAGAGGGAGCTCCACTCCCAGGTGCTTTAACACGGTCAGAATCCCAGGAACCCAAGATCCCAGGATCCCAGGAGCTTGGTCACACCAGAATCTCAGGGTTGCAGAGGCAGCTTTACTCCCAGGAACTCTGTCACACCCAGGATCACAGGATCCCAGAATCACAGGATCCCAGAGACAGCTGGTCTCTGAAGAGTTCTGACACAACCAGAATCGAATCCAGTCAGATAAATGGAGTGCAGGTAGCAGTAGAGATAACCAGATGGCAGGAGGCAAGCACAAGAACATAAGCAACAGAAACCAAGGCTACTTGGCATCATCAGAACCCAGTTCTCCCACCACAGCAAGTCCTGGATACACCATCACACAAGAGAAGCAAGATTCGGATCGAAAATCACTTCTCATGATGATGATAGCAGACTTTAAAAAGGACATAAATAACTCGCTTAAAGAAATGCAGAGTGAGTTCCAGGATAGCCAGGGCTACACAGAGAAACCCTGCCTCAAAAAAAAAAAAAAAAAAAAAAAAAAAAAAAAAAAAAAAAAAAAAAA